>CM077093.1:10737144-10934376 GCA_039513925.1 Platanthera zijinensis | reverse complement strand
GGGTCAAAAGCAGGGACATCGAGTCTCATCCAGGACTTGGCGGAAACTTTTAGCACCTTGAGGAAGTACAAGATGAGGCTCAACCCTCAGAAGTGTGTCTTCCGGGCTAGTAGGAGAAAGTTTCTAGGTCATCTCCTCACCAGCAGGGGTAGAGCTCAACCCTGACAAAGTGAAAGCGATACTGGAACTGGAGCCGCCAAAGAACGCGAAAGAGATCCAGCGCCTCACGGGGAAGCTGGAGGGGCTAAGCAGGTTACTCTCCCGGACGAGGGAGAAGTGCTCACCCTTCTTCAAGGTATTGTGCGGAAACAAAAAGTTTGAGTGGACCTCCGAGTTTGAGGGTGCTTTCCAAGCTTTGAAGAAGCAACTCACCCAGGCCCCGCTGCTTCGGGTCCGAAAGAGGGGGAATACCTAACCCTATATTTAGGAGAGGGAGCAGAGGCAGTAAGCTCTGTCCTGGTACGGGAGAAGGAGAAGGCAACTCCTGGTTTACTATGTCAGCAGGATCCTTAGGAAGACAGAGCACAGGTACCCTATCCTTGAAAAGTTGGCATTTGCTCTGGTTGTTTCGGCCAGGAAGCTCCGACCTTACTTTTAGGCACATTCAATCCTGGTTGTGACCGATCACGCCCTTCGCAACATCATGGAGGGGGTGGAGCACTCAGGAGATTGGCAAAATGGTCGATAGAGCTGAGCGAGTTCGACATCTCGTTCGTCCTCAGGTTGTCAATGAAAGCGCAAGCAGTGGTAGATTACGTGGCCGAGATCAAGGAGGCCGAGTCTCTCCACCCGCGGCGTAGGAAATGTTGGTGGACGGAGCATCGGGGGAAGCATTCCTTTGGGGGAGGTGTGATCCTAGTAAGCCCACAAGGGACGAGAATCGAGCAGGCGATAGACATTCACTTCCCACTCACCAACAACCAGGCCGAGTACGAGGCTGTGATTGCGGGCTTCGCCTGGCCAAGAAGTTGGAGGTGCGGGATGTGAGGGTCTCGATGGACTCAATGATGGTGGCTTGTTAGGTCAGAGGGAGTTCGAGGCTAGAGAACCAACTCTCCAACGCTACCTTGTGAAGGTCAAAAGCCTCATAGGGCAATTCCGCACTTTCTACATTCAGCATGTGCCAAGGGAGGAGAGTGCCCCAGCGGACCATATGGCCAAGTTTGGTCTTCGGGCAGGAGGCACAGTGATGGAGCTCTTCCGGCCGTCTATTGAGGAAGGGGAGTTGACGGAGGTGGACCAGCGGGCGTCGTGGATGGATCCCTTCATCGTCTTTTTAACTTCGGGCAAGTTCCCGGAGGGGGACTTGGACAAGAGACGGTTCAGGCACAAGTCGGCGTATTACTTACTACATGAGGGAGAATTGTATCGAAAAACTCTCTCAGGCCTCTTAGCCCGATGCATGTCAGAAAAAGAGGTCCGCGAATTTGGAGGTGATCCATTCTAGAGAATGTGGTAGTCACTCCGATGAGAGCAAGAGGAAGCAAGGGTGCTGAGGCAAGGCTACTTCTGGCCGAGCATCAGCAAGGATGCGGCAGAGTTTACAAAGAAGTGTTAGAAGTGTCAAATGTTCGCGCCCTCCAGCTCCTTCCAGCCAGAGACTCAGAATCATCACAGCCGCATGGCTTTTGCAATTTGGGGAATGGATCTGGTGGGTCCTTTTCCCCAGGCCACCGATCAAAGGAAGTTCTGCTAGTCATGATCGATATTTCTCAAAGTGGTTAGAAGTAAAAAAACATTGGCCAAGGTAAGCTCTCAAGTTATCAAAAAATTTGTATGGGGGGAGATAGTCTGTCGTCAACATGGGCTACCTCTAGCCATAGTCATGGGCAATGGGGCGCAGTTTGCTAGCGAGAATTTTGTCGGCTTCTGCGGCCAATTGGGCATAGATCTTCGTTTTTTACGTCGGTCTCCACCACCCTAGGAGTAATGGACAGGTGGAGGCGGCGAACAAGATAATTGTAAATCTGTTGAAAAGAAGGTCGAGAATCTGAGGGTAACTGGGTGGAGCAGCTCCCCTCAGTCCTTTGGGCCTTCAGAATTACACCTAACACGAGCCCGGATAAACCCCCCCCCCCCCCTTTAAGCTCTCTCATGGTTCTGAAGTTGTGCTGCCAGTAGAGTTCGAGGTGAAGTCGCGGGGGTGGTTGCCGCGGGAAAAGGAGACGAGAAATGGCAGGTGGAAAACGAAAGAACAAATGCTCTCAATGGATCTAGTAAAAGAACTTCGAGACTTGGCAACCATCTGGCAAGAAGAAATCAAACGACGAATGACAAGTATTTCGACAAGCACATTCAGGTAAAACAATTTGTGAAGGGAGATCTTGTTCTTAAGAAGGTTGACGCAACCAGGAGGGGCAACGGTTGGAAGCTATCAATCCCAGCTGGGAAGGCCCTTACATTGTAGAAGAAGCTTTGAAGCAGCCTCCAGAATGTGGAAGGGGTATCCCTCAGCCGCGCTTGGAGCGGCGATGATTTGAAACATTTTTATCCCTGATCAATTAATTTCAATGTATTATCGGTATCTTTCACTGCCTCATTTTTCGCTTGTTTGGTGTGATGTGCATGTTCGTGAGCACTCTTGATTGTATCCCGCTGATTGGGCTCTCACTAGCCGGCAAGGCAGGCAGGTCGCTCGGGTGGTGGCTGGTTGTGAAGGAAGGAATGATTGAGAAAGCCCTCGATTGGATCCCGCTGACCGGGCTCTCACTAGCCGGCAGGGCAGACAGGTCGCTCGAGTGGCAGCACCCTCGATTGGATCCCGCTGACCGGGCTCTCACTAGCGGTAGGGCAGGCAGGTCGCTCGGGTGGTGGCTGGTTGTGAAGAAAGGAGTGATTGAGAAAGCCCTCGATTGGATCTCGCTGACCGGGCTCCCACTAGCCGGCCAGAGCAGGCAGGTCGCTCGAGTGGCAGCACCCTCGATTGGATCCCGCTAAACGGGCTCTCACTAGCCGACGGGGCAGGCAGGTCGCTCAGGTGGTGGTTGGTTGTGAAGGAAGGAATGATGAGAAAGCCCTCGATATTGGATCTCGCTGACGGGCTCTCACTAGCGGCAAGGCAGGCAGGTCGCTCGAGTGGCAGCACCCTCGATTGGATCCCACTGACCGGGCTCTCACTAGCCGGCAGGGCAGACAGGTCGCTCGGGTGGTGGTTGGTTGTAAAGGAAGGAATGATTGAGAAAGCCCTCGATTGAATCCCGTTGACCGGGCTCTCACTAGCCGGCAGGGTAGACAGGTCGCTTGAGTGGCAGCACACCCTCAACTGGATCTCGCTGACCGGGCTCTCACTAGTCGGCAGGGCAGACAGATCGCTCGGGAGGTGGGTGGTTGTGAAGGAATGATTGAGAAATTCCTCGATTAATCACGCTGGCCGGGCTCTCACTAGCCGGCAGGGCAGGACGGTCGCTCGAGCGGCAGCACCCTCGATTGGATCCCGCTGACCGGGCTCTCGCTAGCCGGCAGGGCAGGCATGTCGATCGGGGTGGTGGGCTGGTTGTGAAGGAATGATTGAGAGAAGCCCTCGATTGGATCCCGCTAACCGGGGCTTCACTAGCAGGCAGGGCAGGCAGGTCGCTCGAGTGGCAGCCCCCTCGATTGGATCCCACTGACAGGACTCTCGCTAGCCGGCAAGGATGGCAGGTCGCTCGGGTGGTGGGTTCTTGTGAAAGAATATTAAGGCAAAATGGTGGTGAGTACAGGTCCCACTCGCCCTGGACAAGAGTTGAGGGGCCGACGAGTGCTAGTTCCACTAGGTACTCGCGGGCCAAGGAGTAAACGAGGCATCCCCGCGACATGAAGGCAAAGCAAGAAGTGGCACTGAGATCCCGAATTCCGCTCGCATACATCTAGCACTCGCGCCTCGACAATAAGCCGGGGTACCTGAGCATGATACCTTGCAAGCTCGAGTGCGTAGATAATTGAAACAAACAAAATTTGCCTAAGTCCTTGCGAGGGCTCATAGCAACGTAAACACGGGTCGCTACTCACAAAATGACTTATATGGAGTTGAGTTATCGTCCCTACTAATGCGTTAAGGGCCCGTTGCATGAGAATTAGTGGCGCGAGTGCGAATACGAATCAAAGGAAGAGGTTATGTGAAAGCATAAAAGAAAGAGCAAAAAAATTACCATAAAGGACTCGCCCATAAGAAACAGAGTTATATATATAAAGGGCCTCGCCCATAAATACAAAATGAGTGCAAAAGAGCAAAAAATGACAATAGAGGTTTCGCCTCAGAAAATACAGCGGCGAGAGCAAAATTAAGACTCTGTTTGGTTGGACTGTTGCTGATGGAAAGCTGTTGATGAACTGTTGTTGATAGAAAAAGTGTTGATTCTGGAAAACAGAGTTTTGCTAAAAAACTGTTTGGGTGAAACAGAGTTTACAAAACGGAGTTTTCAAAAAGTTATTTGGATACAAAACGAAGTTTTGAGTGAAATTTTTTTCCTAATAAAACTTGTTAATTCTGAGCGAAATATTGCGTGCTAAGACGTTCTAAGAATCAAATATCCCTTCGGCTCGGGAAGAAAGCAAAAGTGTATGCTTCTTATTATGGAAGAGTTTGTTAATCATAGAGATAATCTTCAATAGAACACTTCACTTGCACCTCAAAAGAATTCTCAACTCAAATCATCTCACTGGGAAGAATTTGCCCCCTTTCTCTCAAATCTTTCAGTACTCGGCAAGAAAATTACTAGAAAAAACTTCCTGCAGTCGTAAATTATTCCAACAAATAATGAATTATTCAACAAGAATTCAGCGAAGCAGAATTATATGTGAAGAAAGCATCAAACTGGCAAATATTTCTACCACTAGATATCTTAAAATAAAATTGAAAACCTCAAGAGTCGGAAAATTTAGGAACCCCGCGATGCAGATCTGCTGGTGACAGTTAGGGAAAGGATTAGAATGCATACCAGTTCGCAGGAATCTATGATCTCTAGGTTACAGTAATCAAATTCGAACTGCGGAAGAAGAAGGTTTTAGGAAGCCTCTCGTCGTCGGCAGAGGCTCGTCGCTGAAGTAGGAACCGAGAAGCAGAGCGCTCGTCGTCGTTTCGGCGGAGCTCGACGGCGGCTCTTAGCTGAAAAGGAAAAAAGCGCTCGTCGTCGTCGTCGCTGAAGCAGAGCTCTCGTCGCCAAAGCTGGAAGAAGCCTCTCATCGTCGTTGCCCGGGGAAGATGGTTGTCGTCGGGGAAGATGATTGGATCGGACGAAGCAGCAGTTGCGGCGGAAAGCAGAAAAAAATCGCAGATAGGGTATGTAACACCCCTTCCCAGTATTTCAGAAATCAGCCGTCCGGCCGGGTCAGCGATGTAAAGAAAACTAGGAAACAGTATTAAAACTAGTAGCAGCAGGTAATAAAATTTATACTAAGCAATTTAAGACTTACAGCGGAAGTTTGAATAAAGTAAACTAAGGGTAACCACATACCTGATATCTGGATTCACAGAGCCACTAAACAGGAAGTAAAACTGAATTAACTGAAAATCTGGTTAACCATAAATAGTCTGAAATAAATTAGATAAAACATTAATCTGATACAATGTTCTCATCTACAGGTACATGCTGAAATAGAGTAAACTGAAAAAGATAAATAGTACAAACTGACGCCACTATAATGCTCATCCTAGACGTAGCTTCCCACCTGGGTCACCTGAAAAACAGTGCCCACGAAGGGTCAGAGTAAGGAAAAATAACCCCTCCTAGTGACACTAAAACCCAATTTTACATATGAATGCATGTATGCCTTTGAAAAATACTTTTATGCATTAAAAACTTTTATGCTATGTGCTATGCATGGCTTCGCACTATTCTCTGGTCACACATCTACTCGTACTAAGCACGTGACTTTTATATTATTAACTCAAGTCCTGGCGTCCACTAACTAGCGTACTGTCTCATGTTAGGTCTATACTTGAGTTCTAGGTGGCTTCTAACCTGCTCATCTACTAGGAAGGCTCTAGGCAGAGTAGCTCCTAACGCGCAACTGAAACTGACGACCCGAGACCATCTTACGAACCCAATTGTTCTAGTGTCACGCGGACACGGTCTCGAATCCACTAGCTGGCTCAAGGGAAGACACTTCCCAAGTCTGTACTACTCATAAGGTTCCATGTGCCTTATGAGAAAGGTAGTGCGCCTCTACCTAGCACGGAAGAAACTCTGTGTGTTGGCTGACCTTTGTGGTCTGACGCTACTCTGCAAGGGATTCCTTTTCTGGTGTACTACTAAGCGACCTTTGACTTTCTTGTGGTCGACTTGAAGGGACATTCACGCCCTTGATTGGACAAATTCCAAGCTTACGTACGCGGGTAAAGTTTCGTACTTAAAATAATTATTCATAACTTGACTAACTGGGTCATGGAAAGGGCGTCATCCTACACGTTTTCCGCGACCATTTTCCTACCGCCACACTTTACTATGCATGGTTATGTTGCTTGTACGAAACCTACATATGCGTATACAAAATATAACTTTTGTTATGTCTAACTAACAGGTATTAAATTTCCTTACAGCGGTGCTACGGCGCTCGTAGACTCGGCGCGGCGACATCTTCTATTCCGAAGGTAAACCTACTGCTGGGGACCTTCAAAGTGCTGCCCGCCCCGACCCCACCGAAGTCCTGCAATGCAAGGCAAACCTAAACTCATAATTTTTCCCTAAGGATTTCCGATGGAAAAATCCAAAACAACTAGGGTTAACAAAATACAAATGCTAAGACCCAAAAATTACCTTTTTGTGGAGCGATTAGGCTCTCAATGCGTCCTACTCGAATTCCGCGGTGAAACTCGAACCCCAAAACCTAATTAGGGCAAATAAATCCAAACCTAGGTTATTTTAGTTTCCAAAACGAAGGATTTCCACAAAGGAATAGAGAGAAAGAGAAAACGGACCTACCGAAACCAAAATCGGATCTCACTTCTCCGGCTAGGGTTAGACCCGACACTTCCAAGCCAAGGAAGGAAGGAATGCTTGTTGGCGCCTGCAGAGGAGGAGGAGTGGTCGGATTTGGCTTCCGGAGGGGAACGGCCGTCGGCTAGGGCGCGGGAGTCCGACTGACGAAATCGTCGGGCTCGCCTTATGCGGGAGACGGAACAGGACGGGAGGGTTCGTGCGGTTTTTCTCCCGTAAGAAAGAGGCGGTTTTTAATATGACCGGCATGCGGTTATAGAATCAATCGTGGGGGAAAAGGACTGCTATTGGCACCCCAAAGCCAACATTAAGTTGTTTTCCGCAAACCACGCTACTAAATCACCTTAAATTCTAAAACAATTTCGCTGAGCAACGCTACATAAACTTAATGTGCGTCACACTAATATTATGGCTAACATACGTTACCAAATAACAGACGCGACCCCTAGCATAGTAACGTTGTACCTTGACGATGCGCTGTCTCGTTCAGAATCCGTCGCGACTTGACCCTACATTAACATAAATTTCGCGTCAGATTTACGGATGTTACAGGGTATTAGGTAAAATCCCGGATTTTCAGAACCGCGGTTTGCAGGATCAGCCGTGCCAAACGGTGCTTATGTCCAAAACAGCGGTGCGTTTCCGCCGCTCAGCAGCCTAAAAGCCTAACCAAACGCCACCTAAAAGTAAAAAAGTTATAACGCTTCCTTCCGAACTCCCTGACTTCTCGCTCTCGCGAAGGGCCGGGTCGGCATCGTCCTTGGATTCCTCGATTAGGAGGAATAGCTATGGGACTACATCCTTTACGGTGACCCCATGCCTTCACGCGTCACGAGGCCAGACCGCTGCATCACCTGAACTGAAAGTCAAGCCACGAAGCGTGTGCTCCGCCTCCATGGTCACGTTCAGCTGCATCATCTCTTCGATCTCACGGTTAGAGTACTGCTTGAATTTACTCCGACCGGGAGCCAGCGGGAGGACGGCCTCGAGCAGCTAATTAATTTGGGCTTGCAGCCCCTTGTTCTCCTTCTCAAGAGCGGTGATCCTATCTTGAAGTCGCTCGGCGGTCGCACCATCCTGCAAAAAGTATAAGTAGATGAGGATCATCGCGAGGTGAAGGTAGGAGTGAGAGGGCATGGGAGAACTGATACTTACCACTCCGCCATAGTGGCTGGCGAGGAGCCTTTCAGAGGTCTCTAGTTTTTCTTGAGACCCGCAACCTCCTTCGACGCGAGCTCCCACAAACCGATGACCTCAGCAAGGGTCCGATCGAGGTAGTTGTCGCGGCGCGCCATCATATGAGCGAGCTCAAGTGCATGGAGCTGGGCTCGCATACTCTCATGCGCGATCATCCGTGTATTCGCGTCATCAAAGAACGCGGCATCCTCCCGCCCGTAGAGCCCGAAGGCGAGGGCATATGCCTTGCCGCTGGTAGTCTCTTGCACTTGCCAGGACGGGAGAAGAGTGGAGATAGTAGCCGTATTGGCCTCCCGGTCCCAGAACAGCAGGGGCTCGCCGGCTTCGTCCCGCTGCTTCTCGCTGAGACCGAAGTTCTGGTGCTCCTTCGGCACTGCCTTCTCGCCGGCCTCCATCGACGCGACCGAGGTTCCCGCGAGTTCGCTGGCAATCTAGCCCACGGTCTCGGTCACGACCGGGGAATCTCCGTCAGGGTTCCCGCAACTTGTTTCCCTTTGGCAAGGACCCTGTTTTTTTGTTTCATGAGAGCCAGTTGGGAAGGGTGTGAGTCGCGATCAGCGGGGCCGATCCGTTTCTTCTTGCGCATGGGCCCGGAGGAGGTGCCTGGTTTGTCTCTGCATGCAGCTGCAGCGGACTTAATATGAGCGAGGTTGGTAAAGGCGACCCTAGCACTAGCGTACGGCGGATGCAGGGGAAGATTTTGCCCCTGTGATTGGTTCAATGTTAGACGCAAAAATAACTAAAGAGGGGAGGAAGTGAAGTCCAGGGGGAAGACGAGCCGAAGGTACCTGTTCCGGGGAGGACGGGGAAGAGCGAGTCGACGTTCCTCCTCAGGTATGTGACCTCGAAGTTCTTGCCGACGAAGATTTTGAAGAGGTTGGCCACATGGCCTCCTACTGGGGGGGGGGGGTAAGTCACCCCGTCACGTTGAATTGGCGAGAAGGGAACGTTGCCGAAATCACCCTTGATGAACACAACTTCCGGAGCCAGTGGTGGTTCTTGTTGGCCGTTTCGCGAACCTTCGCATGCTGGCTAGAAAAGAAAGCGGCCTCATCCTTGTGGGCCCTGAAGGCGAAAATCTTGCGGAAGGCGGCAAGGCTGAACTCGATCCGCTCCTCGCGCATGTAGCACGTGAATGCCACAAGCATGGCGATGGAGTTTGGGTTCAGCTGGCCCAGGACCACGCCCAGGTACCTGAGGACTTGGCACACCTCTGGCCAGAGCGGCAGTCGCAGCCCCACCTCGAAGTGTGAGATGGGGATCGCGAGTTCATCGGGGAAGAAGT
Organism: Platanthera zijinensis; assembly: GCA_039513925.1. Taxonomy (NCBI): domain Eukaryota; kingdom Viridiplantae; phylum Streptophyta; class Magnoliopsida; order Asparagales; family Orchidaceae; genus Platanthera; species Platanthera zijinensis. The sequence goes on along the minus strand of CM077093.1, from coordinate 10,924,980 downwards.
CGTTGATCAATTCAAACTCTCCCGAGCGGCGAGCGACAAACCCGAACGAGATGTATTCCGCCACAACCGGGAGGTACTCGCCCTCCATTAGGTTGCAGTGGAGAAAGGGATAGTCTGCGAAAGCCCGGGCACACTTCAATCTACCATCAGTGTCACCACCGTCACCGCCCATAGTGTGAATGCTTGTGCGAGGATCAGAGGGCGGGTGCTCGGAGACGAAGACGGCTGAAGAACGTACAATAATAAATGTGGTAGGTGAAAGAAGAAGGGTGGGCGCCTATTTATAAAAAACGGATTGGGCGTGAGGAATTCAAGGCGGGAGGTGTGCGGATAGTGAATCATCATTTCGCGCCTCTAACCTCGGGCCGACCCCGCGCTTCCTTCCACTCGTCAGCGGTTCAGGACTAACATTGCATTCTAAATCCCAAGGAAAAAGCGAGAAGAAAACAAAGCATCACAAGGCACAAGCAGAACATAAATTTACGTCGAGCAAAAGCCTTACAGTTCTAATTGTGTGTCTCTGACGAGTCCAGAGTTAATTATTATAGAATTAGAAATTTAGAAATAATGTAGGGTTCAAAAGGAGGGGAGCGCGAGTGTCGGTAGGCTCAGATTGGAGCCATTTCCATCTTCTCTGGCCTCGCACTCCCGACCTTGGTGGTTGGCGAGGATAGTAATACTCGCGGACGACGCTAAGTTCCTGTTGCACCAAACGCAACTGATCTTCGACTCGCGAAATGTGGACCCCTGGGGAGGTCGCCTCGCCACCAACTCCCCGCCGCATCTTATCCAGGAGTTGCGTGTAGTCCCTTTCGAGACCGCACAACCGCTGTTTGATGGCATCTCTGTTCTCTTGGACATGGTTGTAAATCTCACGCAGCATGAGGCTATGTTTCCTAAACAGCTTCGACATTTGCCTCTTCAGCACCACAACATCCTTTGAATCACCCAGAAAGTCAGCGATCGCACTAGGGGAAGGGGAAGGCGAGAACTCCTTGTCTATTTCAAGATCAGTAGAATAGACCTCTCGTAGCCTGAAAGGAAGGGGTTAGCCAAATGAAAGTAGGACTCGACGAGGAGAAAGGAGAACTCTCCCGCTAACCTGGAGAGGGCACAACCCCCTTGTCGGGGCGTTGGCGAGACGGCCCGGGTCGCCCTTGGAAGGGTTCGTCGAAAGACAACGTAAACGATTTTCCCAGTCCCGGACAAGGCAGAGCGAGGTCGGCAATCCGGAGGGAGGTAGGCTTCGGGTGGACGAGAGCTCCTTCTGTCGGGGGCTCTGAACCTGGGGTAACGACCTGGATGGCCGAGTGAACCGGTGAATTCAACGGCGGGAATGGCAGGCCGGTGGTCCCGAAACAGACAGCTGCCAAAGGCGAGGCAAGGTAAAAACCGGAGGACACGAAAGAGGGGCAACGGAGGTGACAAGTGACTCACCAGGCACGAGTGGAGGATCGCCTTGGACAGTTTGGAGGTCAGTCGCCATGGCCACCATCCCGCTGCCTCCTTCGCGCGAGTGTGGGTGGGCATTTGTCGGATCTTCTCTCGCGCGATTCCCCCTTCGGGAAATGATCCCTGTGAATGCCCAAAGCGGTTTCAGCCCATACGTCTTAACGGCTTGGCGTGCTAAGCGGTAAGTAAGCATACCAGAGGAACGAGTTCAGTGGCAAGTGGAGGAGTCTGAAGGGTGGGTCCGCCCTCGCCTGGTCACGCCTGACCATCTTGGCCTTCTTTAGCTTAAAGGGCGAGCCCGAGGTCCGCCGGGCAAGCCAGGGCGCGAACTCCACGGTAAAGGATTTGCTCTCCTCTCTCGCGGCGTCGATGCGAGCCTGGATTTCTTTTGGGAGCGACATCGTGCAGCCAAAGTAGAGGATTGGAGGGAAAGGGAAGAAGTTTTGAAGCCCCCCACCCTCCTTGTTTGTCAGTATTTATAGTGCAGAGGAGGGGTCCAATAAAAAGATTCCCTCCAGATCAGCAAGCACTCACCAAACACGGGGGATTGGATTTTTCTGTCCGAGCTTGAGACAATCTCGCAAAGAGCAGGAATTATGTACAACCCCGTGTTCGCCGAGTGAGCGACCCAGAAGAGCACAAAGAATAAAAGAAGGGCCTCAGACTCAGGCGAGCAGAGTAGGCGAGTAAGGCGGTAGGCGCACACTCGTCCAATGTGGCGAGCGTCTGATGGGTGGGGAGAGCCGAGTAGTAAGGCCGCACTCGCTCCAAGCTACAGTGAGGAGGTGGGTGAATGCTAGCTTCATCAGGCATTCGCCACTCCGGGCGGGGCGAGTCGGGTGTGGATTTGCATTCGCTCCAGGCAAGGAGTAGGGGGCAGGCGAGTGTCTGTTTTAATAGGCATCGTCGGATAAGGCGAGACGAGTCTGGAGACAGATCCTCTCTCGCCCCAAGAGACAAGCCAGAGAAAAGCGAGTGCCAGCTTCACCGGGCACTCGCCGCCCCCGAAGGCTGAGGCCTCATCATGGACATGTGTCAGGGAGATTTTTCACAGAATTCTATATACCTATTTGTCTGCCAATAACATTTCCAAACAACAGAGTTTGGCTGTTGGCAGACCAATTTGGGGTGCATTTAGTAAAACCACAAAGCGGGATTCCGCTATGTGCAGACCAAACTTGGAAAACTATAAATAGATCCCGAATGGCACTTTTGAAGGGGATCCATTTTTTGGCTTCTTCTTCCTCAGGTCAATCTTGGTTGGCTTCCAATGCCCTCCAAAGGTGTCCAGCTTCAGCATTGGCTTGAAAGGTGAAGCTCTCTCAAAACTTCCAGGTGAGTGGTGGGACCTCCGAGCTGTAGCCCAGGGTCAGTTTTGGTTCTATGTCTTCAGTCAAGCGATCTTTCTCGGGAGAAGTAGGTGCAGGCTGCCCACTTTAGGTCTGAACTCCTCTTTGGGCCCAATCTCGGTTCCAACAATCTAGATGATTGTTCCTAACATAATCAGATCGTGCTCGTGGGTGGACGTAATACCTATGAATGGGGAATGGCGGGCGAGGATGATCAACATGATAGTATGAGGACCTCTTTGAAGGAACTTTATGGGGTCAAGCATATAAGAACTCTATTTCCTTTAATAGTGAAGAATTTTAACGACGATGACTTGAACGATACCCAGTCCTACCATCATAAGGTCGTGGCGAGGTGTATTGATGATAACATGAGGATCTTTCATCATAGTGTTCGTCTCTAACATAATGGAATAGTCTCAAAAGATCGACACAATCTCTGGAAGTGGTGTGCCGCAAATGATAATAATCATCGTAATGATAAAGATGTCTCTCAAGCGAGAGTGAGGGGTAGCGATAATAGTATGTCATAGGACAGAACCTATAGACTCAATAATTGCGTATCAAAAGAGTGCTCGCAACCTGCCTCTGATACCAATTGACGCAGGACGAACCTATATGCTTCAAGGATTAACGATGCTCTAACCCTACATGTAATGCAAATGAGCACGTGACAAATGCAATGAACCTAAACACCATCTAATGAAGGGTTAGAGGCTTGATGTGTGTCTACTAGAACGCAACCCTAAGGTGAAGTGCAATATCTGACGGCGAATTCAAGACATAATAATAATAAATTAAATGGCACAAGTATGATTTTAACAAAAGCAAAATAATTTCTTTAAGTAAACAAGAAATAGTTTTCTTCCGCGTGGAGGGTCAAAGCAAGAGCACACGGCAAATTGATCATGCAAATCACGAGAATAATCTAAAACAAACAACTACTATTCAAGAGATCCAAGCCAACAAGACATCATAACACCATACATTAATAATGAGAATTAAAGTTACATACAACAAATAACAACTCACAATGCACGGGGGTTGTCGTAGGGTGGATGTTCGTTATCCCGACTGTTGAAACTGTGATCTGGTGGTATAAATGGTGTTTGGATGGTGAGATGGTTGCTGGGAATTGAGAGCAGAGGTTGGGATTTGCCGGAATAAGCAGGAAAACAGCCAGGGAAACCTAGATCGGGGCAAATATGGATGTCGGGCTGAAGAGGAGAGGGAAGGGGTGCGGTGGCCTTTGGGAGCTTGGCGTGGGGTCTGGGGAATGTGGAGAGGATGGCTGGAAGGGCGGCAGTAGCGGGGCGGCAAGGAGGTGGCGGTAGCGGGCTATTTGGAGGACTGTAGGGCGGCAGGTTGCTGGACAACAAGGGGGAAATCTATGGCGGTAGCAGAAAATAAGGAATAGGGGCGGCGGTAGATGGTTTTGGAGGAAGAGGAAGGTGGCTAGGGGTTAGGGTTACCTTTGGAGAGAGGGAGAGAGCCTAGGAGTCGTCACCTAGGGTTCTACAAAGTAAGCGTCGTGAAATGATCGCGGTAATCCGGGAAAGATATTAGGCCAAATTCTGCAATTCCTTATGGCAGCCCCATACACTATTATTTATAACTAAAGAAGACTAGGGCACCCCGACATCAACGGCTACGATTGGTTGGGGATGTGGCGGGTCTGATTACATGAAATAAAAGACAAAAAGAAACAAAGTAATATATGAAATCATAGGTAAACGACAAGCCGGACGCATCCGTGGAATCGGATCGTCGATCCGGAGATGTTGTATATGGTAGGTAGCCATTTGTCCCCGAACGGACCCAAAACTAGTCCTCTGCAGCGATTCTGCGTCACCATAATGCATAGGAACGATCAATGCACAATTGAAGTTGTCTGACTATGCGGGTTCAAAATCGGCACAACGTGTGGCGTTGGAGAGAAGTAGGTATGGAGGGTGGGTCAGCAAGAGATGAGGTGTAGGACTGAGGATCAAGAGGCGGAGAGGATCGCGGGGCGGAGACAATTGCAAGGCAGAGACGACTATAGGGAATGGAAGCTACGGGAACCGTGCAAACCTAGGTATCAAGAGACAGATCTGATACCATGTTAGCTAAAACAGATAAAATGTTTTTCGTTTCATAAAATACAGAGACATCTCCTATATGTAGGAGAGATACATGTTGTTACGCCCCCGGACGAGGCCCGGCTATTTGGCCGGCAATACAGGCGGCGGCTGAGGCGTGACGGAGCGACAACGGGGCTGAACCAATTGGTTCAGCCCCCTCTTCATAAGTTTCGGCCCGGGGGGGGGGGCTGAACCAAGTTGGTTCAGCCCCCATTGGGGCCGACCGGCCTCCTTGACCGGTCGGCCCTGGGTCCGGGTATAAATATACCGGACCCCCTCTTTGGATGGATATGAAAAGTATTATTCAGGTATTTCCCCCTTCCCTCCTTTAACCCTAATTTCTCTAGTCACCTTAGATTCCCTCTCTTCTCCTTCTTCTTCCTAAGATTTGGTATCAGAGGCTCTCTTCTCCACCATGATAACCACTCGCACGCAAGTGGAAGTCGGCCGCTTGGAAACCCTAGAGGACAATCTCGTAGGGTTGACGGATTCGGTGGCCGCAATCGAGAAAAACGTGAAAACTTCCACCCAAAGGCTCGAAGAACGGATCGACGCCCGAATGGAAGAGATCATGGCATTTTTGGCAAAAAAATTGAAGGGTAAGGCTGTGATGGAGGAGGATCCGGGCGGATCTCCCGCTGCAGGACCCGATCCGCACCGGATCGGCCAGGCGGGCTCGGCAAGGGCAGTCGGCACCACGCAGGGGGCCGGATCGGGCACGGGGGCATCGGCCGGTGGGAGAAGGCGGGGGTGGCCGCGGCGGGGTCGGATCGGGCACGCCAGGCGGTTCCGGCTTCGGATCGGGCGTTGGAGGCGCCGACGGGTTTGGATCGGGCGTGGGGGGGCTCGGCGGGCTCGGATCTGCCGCAGGAGGCAGCAGAGGTGTCGGCGGGTCTGGAGGTGGCTCCAGCGGGATCAGATCGGCCGGATTTGGCTCCGGCTGGTACGGCGCAGGCGGCGGCGGCCCCGGTGGGTTCGGCACAGCCGATTTCGGCGATTTGGGCGCTAGAGGGGGTGGGTGGCCGGTTCCCCCATATGGAGGAGGGGAGGGCCGGCTACCTCATCCAGCAAGAGGAGGCATGCAGTGGGGTGGTGCTCCGGAGGTGGGGCAGTTTCGTCGTGGCTTCCCGGGCGTGCCTTTTGAACACGAAGAATCAAGGAGACCACCGGGATTTGGACAGGAGGCGGGGTGGCGAGGACAGGACGGTCAGCGGCCGTACATGCCGCTGAAACTAACACGCATGAATTTCCCTCGATATGTCGGAGGGGACGCCTTAGAATGGGTACAGAAGGCGGAGTTGTTTTTCAGCTATCAAGAGGTACCCGAGGTACAGTGGGTGCAACTGGCGTCCTTCCACTTGGAGGACGATGCTTTTCAGTGGACGCAGAGGTTCCTGCTGGGGCGGGATTATGTGCCGTGGGCAGAGTTCGTTGATGGGTTTACCGCTCGGTTCAGGCCCCTGGAGTTTGAGGACTTATGAGGCTCTCTTGCAAAAATTACATCAGAAGGGCACCGTGATGGAATACAGGACGGAGTTTGAAAAGTTGGCAAATAGGGTGCACTGGGAGGAGAGGACACTCCTCAGTTGTTTTGTCTCTGGGTTGAAGGACCACTTAAAAGATGAGGTTCAGGCGTACATGCCCCGCAGCTTGAATCACGCCATCAGTCTGGCCGCATTCAGGAAGAGCGGTCCCGCACTACGGTGAGGCCCACTACTACTACACCGGCTACTGCCAGGAAGGACCCACTGGTAGCGGGACGACCGACGGTGACACGGCTGTCCTGGAGCGAATTACAAGCACGAAAGGAAAAAGGACTCTGTTTCAACTATGATGAGAAGTTTACGGCAGGACACAAATGCCAGAAGGTCCAGGTCTTTATGTTACAACAGGAGGTGGAGGACGAGCTGAGTCCAGAGGAGCTGTATTTCGGAGGCGACTTGGACCTGACCGAGCTCGGGGTCTCTCTGCATGCCATGGAGGGGTGTAACCCCCCTCCGCTTACTATGCGGCTTGCGGGGCGGGTCTGACAGGAGAAGGTGACCATCCTGGTGGACAGCGGGAGTACGCACAATTTCATCCATCCGGATGTGGCACAAAAGGTTGGGCATTTGATTGACACTGGGGCTGCCTTCCAGGTCATGGTGGCCGATGACAGCAAATTGCAGCGCCAGGGTGTACTGAAGGGAGTAGAGGTTCGGATGCAAGGGTACATCGGACGCACATATGTCTATCTTTTACCTATTCGGGGCTCGGACATGGTGCTGGGAGTTCAGTGACTGCAGTAGTTGAGGAGGGTCACCTTCGATTGGGACCAGATGACAATGGAGTTCTTGCAAAGTGGGAAGCAGTTCTGTTTGCGGGGTTTCACTTCTTCGCCGGTCAAGGAAATTTCTCTACGCAGTCTCCAACAGCTCGAGGAGGCGGGAAGTTTGATGGCGGTACTTTTGGGGGTGCGGACGGATGAGGTAGAATCAGTTGAGGTGCCTATGCAAATGCAGGCATTGGTAGAGCAGTACGCGGACATTTTCCAGGAGCCACATACACTTCCGCCTTCACGGTTTCAGGATCATCAGATTGTACTCAAGACAGGGACGAAGCCTCCCAATATCCGACCCTACAGGTACCCACACATGCAGAAGGCCGAGCACGAGTTCCTTCTCGGCTCCGATCATTCTCGTAAAAAAAAAGGATGGGTCTTGGCGGTTTTGTGTAGATTACCGTGCCCTGAACAGTGTCACACTGAAGGATAAGTTTCCGATTCCGTTGATTGAGGAGCTATTAGACGAGTTACATGGGGCGACATGGTTCACCAAGCTTGATCTACGGTCTGGATATTATCAGATTCTCATGGAGGAAGACATCCACAAGACAGCATTCAGGACTCATGACGGTCATTATGAATTCTTGGTGATGGCCAACGGGTTGACGGGTGGACCGTCCACCTTCCAGGCGAATATGAACGAGATCTTCCGGGACCTTCGTCACTTCGTGCTCATCTTCATCGATAATATTCTTATTTACAGTGCTACTTGGGAGGACCACTTGCGCCATGTTGACCAGGTATTCTCAATTTTACGCCAGCACCAGTTGTATGCTAAGAGATCGAAGTGTTCGTTCGGTCAAGAGGAAGTGGAGTATCTGGGGCACTTGGTCTCGGTCGCAGGGGTGAAAGCCGATCCTCGGAAGATTGAGAGCATGGTCTCTTGGCCACGGCCCCAGACTCTGAGGGCTCTGCGGGGATTTTTGGTCCTTACTGGCTACTACCGGCGGTTCGTGCGTAATTACGGGAAGATTGTCAGGCCACTGACACAACTGTTACAGAAGGACGCCTTTTCTTGGCAGGATGAGGCTGAGGTTGCTTTTCAGGCACTCAAGCGGGCTATGACAACGACTCAAGTCTTGGCACTCCCGGATTTCACCAAGGAGTTCGTCGTGGAGACGGACGCCTCCGGGGTGGGATTGGGTGTTGTGTTGATGCAGGAAGGGCGACTGATTGACTTTTACAGCAAGGCATTGGCTCCAAGGACGTTGGGATTATCGGCTTATGAGAAAGAGATGCTGGTCGTCATCCATGTCGTGGGCCTCTGGCGACCGTACCTGTTGGGCCGTCATTTCAAGATTCCGACAGATCATCAGAGTTTGAAGCACTTCTTGGACCAGCGGGTTTCCTCCCCCCTCCAACAGAAGTGGGTCACTAGGCTTTTGGGATACGACTACGAGATTGTTTACCGGCAAGGGAAGGACAATCGGGTTGCTGATGCCTTGTCTCGCTTTCCGGAGGGCACTCTAGCCCACATTTCTACGCCCCAGTTGGATGCTATCGATGAGATTCAGGAGGTCCAGCGGGACCCCGAGCTGTAAGCTATTGTGCAAGATCTACGGCAGGCGCGTGAGACAGCTCCAGGCTATCATCTACAAAATGACCGGCTATACTATCGGGGTCGGGTGGTCATATCCTCCCAGTCGGCTTGGAGGACGGTCATGATGCACGAGTTCCACTCGTCCCCGACGGGCGGCCACGCCGGTGTTCTCCGCACTCTACAGCGGGCACGGGCCAATGTGTTTTAGAAGGGAATGCGACGGGATATTCAATTATTTGTTCAGCAGTGTGACGTGTGCCAGCGGAAGAAGTACGAGACCACCTCCCCGGCTGGGCTACTTACGCCCTTGGAGATTCCGCACCAGATTTGGGATACAGTGTCCATGGATTTCATTGATGGCTTGCCTCGGTCTAAGGGCAAGACGGTCATTTTGGTGGTGGTTGATAAGTTGTCCAAATACGGACATTTCCTCGCCTTCATCCATCCCTATACCGTCGAGTCTGTTGCTGCTCTTTTCGCTCGCGAGATTGTTCGGCTTCATGGCATCCCTCGGGCAATCATCTCGGATCGCGATCCCACTTTTGTTGGCAACTTTTGGGGGGAACTTTTTCATTTACAAGGGACCACCCTGCGCTTCAGCACGGCTCACCATCCGCAAACAAACGGTCAGACTGAGGTCTTAAATCGGGGCATAGAGACCTACCTCCGTTGCTTCTTCATGGATGAGCCGCGCATGTGGACGAGTTGGTTGCATTGGGCTGAATACTGCTTCAACACTTCTTATCATTCAGCCGGCAAGCTGACTCCCTTTGAGGTTGTCTACGGGCGTCCGCCTCCTTCTTTGAGCAGTTATGAGCCGGGTGGTACGGCAATGGCAGCAGTTGACTGAGCACTCCGTGACCGTGACCGCACACTCGCTACCTTGCGCGAGAATCTCCGGACGGCACAGGATCGTATGAAGGCACAGACGGACAGACATCGCACCGAGCGGGAATTTCAGGTGCGGGACGAGGTTTTTCTCAAGCTCCGCCCCTATCGGCAGTTGTCCGTTGCACAGCGGACGAATCAGAAGTTGGCACCCCGTTATTATGGTCCATTTCGGATCACCCAGCGGGTGGGACCAATTGCTTATACGTTGGCGCTGCCTGAGGGGTCCAGGATACATCCCACTTTTCACGTCTCTATGTTGAAGTGGAAGATTGGAGACAATGTCGAGGTCAGCCCTTGTTTGCCAGACACTCTACCGGGGGCGAGCTACGCCCAATCTGACGATCTCTTCTGATCAAGTGGCCATTTCTTCTGAGGACGGCGACTAGAGCGTCAAGTAGAAGGGTCACGGCACGAACACACTGGGTGGATTTGCTAGAGTTTCGGGAGCTCTACCACGATTACCACCTTGGGGACAAGCTGGTTTTTGATGGGGGAGAGGAATGTTACGCCCCGGAAGAGGGCCGGCTATTTAGCCGACAATACAGGCGGTGACTGAGGCGTGACGGGGGCGACAACAGGGATGAACCAATTGGTTCAGCCCCTCTTCATAAGTTCCGGCCCAAGGGGGCCTGAACCAAGTTGGTTCAGCCCCCATTGGGGCGGCCGGCCCCTTGACCGGCCGGCCCTGGGTCCGGGTATAAAAATACCGGCCCCCTTTTTGGATGGATATGAAAAGTATTATTCAGGTATTTCCCCCTTCCCTCCTTCTTCAACCCTAATTTCTCTAGTCACCTTAGATTCCCTCTCTCTTCTCCTTCTTTTCCTAACACATGCATGGATAGAAAAATAAAAAACCAAAAAAAACTTAACATTCTAACAATATGTCACTATGTTAGATTAAGTAACTAGATCTAAACATTTACTTCAAGATGGGTGATGAATTGGTTATCACATATTGGACATAGACCACTGAATGAGTGGGAAATTGCATTTAAAAACTCCTGATGGTCATTTTGAATGCTTGTTAGGTCGTTAGGGCTTTCCAATTCACCTAGCATTTTTATAAAGGTAATGAATCAAGTCCCTTATCCTAACATTGACAAACTTTTAGTACGTTATTTTGATGATATTTTCTTCTTCAACATTATTAATCAAATCACTTACTATTTGCACTTAGCTTTGACAATACTTAGTGACGGCGCGCCACGACGGATACGCGTATATTCCCGCAGGCGGCGGTGATCAATTGCCGGATGGACGATCGAAGTCCGTGGTTGCGTCCGGATGGTCGATCCGAGTCAGATTCATATAAGACTTTTATTTTTGAGATATATTTAACCCTCGATCGGTTCAGACAATTTGACCTGTCTGATTCGGGTAGTTTGATTTTAGTCTGTAGTATGGCCATAGCAGGCGGTTTTGATGTTTGGGTTATAAATAGTGGCCGGTTGGTGGTTCAAGGGCATCGAAGGTTGGCGCAGATCTAACCGCTCGATCATCTCCCCTATTGGTGTGACACCAGTGAAAACTCCTGTCAGGTGCAACTCCTGGCAACTCCGCCCGACTCCTTCCCCATTCTTCCACTGTCGACTCTCCACTTCCTCGTCCAGGCCGCCAGACTCACACCGCCTTTTCGTTTTTCCCTACAGAACCCCTGTCGCGCCTCCAGTTGGCTAATACATGGCACCTACAGCAAGTCGACCCCGCCACTCTATCTCCGCCTCCCTCTTCTCTATTTCTCCCACTCCCCAGTGACCTCAACCCCACCTGAAACCCCACCAGTAGCCTTTCCCCTCCGCCTCCCTCTCCCATGTGCTTCTCCTCCCCATCAGCCTCCACTCCACCTGAAACCCCCAACAGCAGCCTCCACTCCACCTGAAACCCCAACAACAGCCCCCATTTCAACCCTACTGCCGACCACCCCTCCTCCCTGCCCCGTCAACTCCACTCCAGCCCTCACATAGCCATACAAGCCCCACATCCCTGTAGCCGGCTGACCAAGCCTCCCCCACACACAACCCTTCGACTGCACCCATTCCCCGTAGCCTCCTTCTGTCCACAACCCAGTCAACTATACAAAGTCCAGATCTCCCAATTCCGATACTTGGACATTGCAGCCCCTCCTCGGATGCCTGCGACAACCGCCATCGCCGTCGCCTACATGTGCAAATAGTGGTATAAAGTTCTGTCATTTACTGTTGTTTATTTTTGTACTAATACAGTGGTGAATTTTAATTTCATTGTGATAATAGTTCAGTCGTTGTGCAACTTGTGAGACTTATTTTGTGAACGCTTGAAATTATTTGCGCCTGTATCGTTTGCAAAATTAGTAGGTTGTTCTCCTATAATTAATTAATTGTGATTGCACGTGTCTCTGTTGTTATTCTTATATTAATTAATTATTTGCTGCAATTTTGTGCGGACCACTTTTGCATTTGCATTCCACCTCATTGCATTTAGGGTCGCATCTTAGAAACCCCTTTCGAGTCGACCTGCAACTGCATCACTTAGTAATGCAAAACTATTTAAATATATGTGGCCTAAACTTACATGATCTCCACAAATGGAGTTGTTGTAGATCCTATTAAGGTTTGAGGCATCATATAATGCCTCTTGTGTGAATCAGGAGTGTCCTATACTCCTATGTCAACAAGATCACCCAGTGGTGCACTTTAGTGAAAAATTGACTCAGCAATGCAAAAACAAAAAATATGCACAGCCTATGACAGTGAAATTAAAGCTTTGTTTCAGGGGCTTACACAGTGGAGATAATGTTTATCAACTAGAGAGTTTATTTCAGCAGACTCATAAAATTTAAGATGTCCTGCATTGAAATGCATTATATCATTGCTGAAGTACATGATTTCATGAATCTCACTAGGGCAATGTTTGGGACAATTGTGGTGTTTGGCTATGATGCACGGGGACGGAAACGGGATACGCGATACGATACGAAACGGATACGAGAAACGTGATTTTTAAAAAAATAAGGATACGGGAAACATTTTTAATTATTTTTAATTATTTTAATATAAGTACTAATTAATATAAGAATAAGACAACTAATAAACTATTTGTACATATAAGCGATAAATTAAACATTCTATCACATGTCCACATCAATATATCATTACATCAATTGATCATTGTTTTGTTACATTCACATGCAAAATATCAAGTTTAAAAATTAAACATTCTCTCCAACAGTATCAAGTATCAACTTCATCATCTTCTTCAATAATCGAGAGCTCCAACCTTGGTTCATCAAACGATAATTAGCTATCTCCAGTGTACCTACATCATCGCCTGCAATATCCCACAATGTAGACTCTCATTCATTATATTTTTGATCTCTTGCAAAATTGAAAGGCAACCCCGCCGAAAAAATGCCTTAGCAATTAAAGCATTTAAATGAGCTCTATCTTCATTATTAAATGCACTAGAAATTGGATTCTTTTCTCCACCGCTTGAACCATCATTTCTTCTCCGCTTATCACCAACACTCCCAACACTTCCAACTTCACTTGAAGTACTTGGAGCTACCGGTAAAATTTTTGGAAGTCTTCGCTCAATAAGCTCTTGAGCATCTTTATCTTCCTTCAACATGTTTTTGTATGTGGAAGCCGGAACTTTGTTACATGCTCCAATTCCACTATTCTTGATCCTCAATAAATGACCATTCACACGAGTGTATGAGCTTTTGTAAGGCTTACCACAAAAATTACATGTCCAACTTATACTTCCACCTCCTTCAGTTTACTTGTTCCCTCTTGTCACCAAAAAGGCTTTTCATCATTTTCAGTAACGCTGCTACTTGAATCCATGTTATACAATAACGAAACCTAATTTAAACAATAATGAAATCATAACAATTAGAATTTAACAACATACATACAAAAAAAAGCTACTAGAGCAACGTTAATTAGCTTATACTACATAAGAAAAAGCTAACAACTAAAAATATTACTTAAGAAAAATCTTATACTGGTACAAATTGTTTATACTAACAAAATGCTCTACATACAGTTAACAGAGATCATACTAACAGAGATAATGAAATGTCCTACATATATTCTGGTACAAATATTGAAACTAATGAAATGCCCTAAATATATTACGGTACAAATATTGAAACTAAGAAGGTGTTGATTTTGTAGGAGGAGAAGGCTAGCCACAAATGGAAATCCAAAACAAAAATTTCTGAACAAAAATTTTTGAACAAGCATAACAAAAAAAGAAGAAGAAGAAGAAGCTTATCGTGAGATAGGGAGAGCAGAGCGATCAGCGGCGTCGGGATCGGGAGAGGGGAGCAACGCCGGGAGAGGGATCGGGAGAGGGGAGCAGCGCCAGGATCGGGAGAGGGGAGCAGCGGATTGAAAACCTAAATATTTTTTTGCGGGATTGGGATTGAAATAGCGGGATTCGCGTATCCCCCCAGCGGGATACGCGAATCCTAAATATTTTTATTTTTTTATTTTTAAGTGTGTTTCCTGCAGTTTCGGAAACGTGTTTCCGCGAGTTTCCGGGCGTTTCCCATATCCGGTACGCGTTCGAGTCGATACGTTGCCCATTTTTAAGTATCCGTGCATCATAGGTGTTTGGGTGGTGGCAGTTATTTACCTACATTCATGTGATGGGGGTTGTACACCTATGTTCGGAACTTTCATAACAACACTTTTGACTACATAAGGATGACCGTGATAGCATTTTGGACCAAAAATTTATTTTGGGGAATAGCACTTGTGACTATAGCTACTCAAACGCTACATGTATTTTTCACCACCGCATTCAACACAACCACGGCTCACACGGCCGCAACTCTCATACCTCTCTTCCAAACGGAGTCATAAAATTAGTATATAAGCTGCAATTGAATCTCAAAGAATCTCTCCATATAACATGTATAAATAAAACTTCTGCCAGTCAAAAAGTTAGAAAAAGTATTCGTGCAGGACATTTTCAAACCTTACAACTGACCTGCCCAATATACAAGCCACTTATTCCGCTCGTGTTGATCATTCTTTTCTATAGATTTGAAAGTATAGTATACTGGTAAAACAGTCCCAACAGTGCAACTGGGAAAGCAACAAGTAGACATTCCTTAAAAACATCAAATTATTGAAAATCACAACAACGCTTCAAAAGTTAGCAACAATTTAAAACGGTAAGATAGTTTGAACAAATATTCGAGTATATTCAGTGAGAATTATTAAGAATGCACTTCAAGAGTGCAAAATCAGACCACAGATCAACATAAGAAAATAATATAAGATCAGCTTACCAAGCAGTTCTAATCACAATATTGGAACAAATAGGGTTGAGAAGCAGACGCAGGCCAACCTGCAGGTCAAGTAATATCCATATAGAAGTAGTTAAACTCCTCAAATCTAGCATGTATAATTCAAAGTGTTTATGAACTTAATTAAATTTTAAAACCAAAGATCTCTAAGATTCCAAAACGGAGAGGTGAGAAGTTTCAATTTGACAAAGACTAAAGAGGAAGAATCAAAAGATTCACATCTATACTATATTAAACGCAAATTTTGCGTTGCTACAGTGAGCCACTGGAGGCGCGTCGGTTATATTTCCAATCCCAAAAATACCCTCCCTCCAGCTGTTCGCTCGCCGTGCTGAGATGTAGTCTAAAAAAAATTTAACTACTGCCCCCAACGGAGCCGGCAGCGGCGCGAGGGTTGTCCATGGCGTTGGCGCAATGGGCGAGGAGCTGCTCCAAGCAGGCGGCGTTGGTGAGGCTGCTCAGCTGGCCGCCGGAATTCATGGAGTTATAAGGAAATTCCAGCCAAGCGCGAAGGGTGGGGTGGAGAGGAGGGGGAGGAGTGTCGGGATCTGGCAGCGAAGGTGGATGAGGGCTTGGAGGGGGGAAAGGAGGCGGGTTTGGCGGTGGTGTTTGTTGGAGTTAGCGGTTGTGTTTGTTGGAGTTGGCGGGGGCCTGGGAGATGGCCGGCGGAGGGCTTGGAGGTGGTCACGGAGGAGAGCTTGGTGGTGGAGCGGGTGGTGGCGGCGGTCTCGGAGGTGGTCATGGAGGTGGATTGGGTGGAGCGGGCGGAGGTCTAGGTGTCGGCGTGTGAGCAGGTGGGGCGGTGGTTAATTAAAAAAAACTTATGACATAGAAAAAATAATAATAATTTATTTTTTTAACATAATATATAAAAAGTTAATAAATAATAAAAAAAAATATAATACAAATCTAAATAATTTTAAAATAATACGAGATAAAATTATACGAGATTCTTCGCACAAGTTACACCCGTGCTTGAAGCTCTCGGGCGGCCTTCGGCCGCATACGGGCGAGATTCACCCGCCTCCGCAAGGGCTTCACTTGTGCTTGATGCTTCGGGCGGCCTTCGGCCGCATAGAAGCTAGCTTCACCCGCTTACATGAAATTCACCAGCTTGGCGCCACAACTGCCACACGCGGCCCCCAAAACGCATATGCAAAATTAAGCAATCATAGGGATCCAGGGGGCGCGAGTGGCGGTTGCGGCGCCGAGCTGGTGAATTGCATGGATGCAGGCGAAGCCCACTTCTATGCGGTCGAAGGCCGCCCGAATCATCAAGCACAGGCGAAGCCCGCCTGCATGCGGTCGAAGGCCGCCCGAGAGCTTCAAGCATAGGCGTAGCCCGTGCGAAGAAGCTCGTAAAGAAAAAAAGGAATTTGTTAAGAAGAAATGAAAAAGCCCAATAGGAGAAGTCCATTCTTTGAGCCCATGTATATTCTCTTAAGTCTCACGTCATAGGATTGGAGTTGTCTCCTCCTCTCTCTTCCTATATATTATGCATACATGTACAAGTTGATATACAAGTTGGAGAAATTAATAAAATTTGGATTATTTTTCTCTCTCTTTGTTTTTCTTTACAATGTATCAGAGCTACCCGATCAACCTGGGCGGATAGTGTTTTTCCTAAACGCATCATGTTCTCCCTTGGCGGTTAGACTCTTCTAACCGCAGGTTTCTTATCCGCATCTTACAGCCTCCTTGCTGTGCGGACTCCAGTTTTCTATCCGCTGGTTTCTCCCTCCCGTGGTTCAACCCCTCATTTCTCACTCCTTTCTGACTTTATAGCTCTTCTTCTTTGGACAGTGGGGCCCGCTTTCCCCTTGTTTGTTGGGATATGCTTTGTGAGACTTCTTGATCGCCACAGTCTGCTGCGGTCTCTTCTCGCCTTGCCGCTGCGATTTGCCTCTGTCCGCCGCGATCTCTAGTCAGCCCGTTATGGTTTGCCTCAGCCCGCTGCGGTTAACCCACGCGACTTGCCTCGTCGCTACGGTTTGTCTGACCACTGATAGTAGCAAACTCCTTTTGTTCGCTAAGTCGCGTGTTCCTACACACAGTGTTTTAAATGTCGGCCGGCATGTCTGATTTCAAGGAAAAACGATCTACTCTTTCAATTTAAGGAAAATATTTCGTTTTATTAAATTCGACCGAAATTTCTATCAAAACCCGAAATTTCGGCCGAATCCGATTAAGAAAATTTCGGCCGACATTTTCTTATTTCATTTTTTAATTTCCTATAAAAGACTGACTGAGTCGTGCCCTATAAATTTCTGTCGCCGGCCACTTCCTGCTCCTCCCTCCTCCGTCGGCGGTGAGCAGCGATCGAAGCTTTGCTCCTTCCTCATCCTCTGTCGGCGGTGAGCAATGAACGAAGCCACTTCCGGCTCCTCCCCCCTCCTCCTCCGTCGGCGGTGAGCAGTGAACGAAGCCACTTCCTACTCCTCCTTCGTCGACGGTAAGCTTCTTTTTTTGGTTTCGTATTGAGTTTTTCATTCGCTGATAATTTGCCCTAAATTTTCGCTCGAGTTCTTGTGCAGTGCGGCCATGAGCTGAGAACGAAGTTCGCTCCTCCCTCCTCTGTCGATGGCCACTTCCTGCTCCTCCTCCCTCCTCCATCGGCGGTGAACGAAGCCACTTCCTGCTCCTCCCTCCTCTGTCGAAGCCACTTCCTGCTCCTCCCTCCTCCTCCTCCGTCGGCCGTAAGCACCCAGTTCTTGATTCTCTCTTAACTCTTAAATGTCTTCTTCTTCCCTCCCCCTTTCTCCTGTCATTGTCTTATAGTCTTGCTTGTTTGAAGCCTAGATAATCGCTTTGTGCTTGCTGCCATCATGGGTTAGTCTGCAGTCTGCTAAAGCGCCCTGTGTGTTTTACTGTTTTATGAGCATTATTGTTGACATGCTTTCAATAGTTAAATGAGTATCTTAGTGTTGTAACTATTACACTTACATGTTCTAAGTTGCACGATTCTTGAATTTAGGTCAGCCATATCAAATTGTTACTACATTAATGATTGTTTAGAAGCTATATATTTGGTGATATTACCGTGTTAGTTTTCTTATACTTAATCTAGTTTTGCATATTTTTCGTTGTTTTTAACTCTAGTATTATTATTGAAGTGTTCTAATAATTTCTGGTTGGAAGTTTTAGCGAGTGCAAGCTCTCTTTTTTCTTCAAAAATTTTAATGACTTATTGAATTATGTATGAGAATTCAAAATTTAATTTGATTATGCTAATCATTGTCACTTGTATATATTGGTTTCTTCTGAAACATGAAGTACTTATAGATGTCCATTCTAGTGTGTACTACAAGTCTACAAAGATTCTGTGAGAATTTAAAATATAAAAAAATTACTATTCCAAAAAATAAATTATTACATAGTACTACCCTTTCTCCTGTCATTGTCCTCTTAACTCTTAATTATGAAGTCATGAAGTGTGAAAGTGAAGGGATAGATACTACTCTAGAGGGGGGGTGAATAGAGTTATCAAATTTTGCACAGACAAAACTTAATAGTCTACCCAACTCCCTTGGAGTGAAGTGCGGAATGAAAAGATTATAGATATAGATTTAACCTTAAAGCCTAACACAAGTGATGTGTACAAACACAAGCTAACTGTAATTACAGTTAAGCTTGGAAAAACCTAATCAGCAACTAGCAACCTAGTTATATCTAATCACAGCCACAATGCAGGAATTAAACAATGGAATCCAGACGACACAAGGAAATTTATAGTGGTTCCCCAAACAACTTGGGTACGTCCACTCTTCTACCCACACGGTAGGAATCCACTCAGGTTTTTGATCAGGTGCCCTGCCACCAACAGAATCTGCTTCAGGTAGATTCAGAAACCCTTTAGACTTTTGATCAGGTGTCTAAAAACCAAGCACAGGTTTTTGATCAGGTGCCCTGCCACCAAGGGATACTTTTGAAGGGAGTAATAACCTGTACAGGAGGGGGAAGAAGGTTAAGATGTCTTCTCTATTTTACAATAGATTAGAGAAGCACAAAAGCTTGCACTGAGCTAGAATGCTCTAAAGAATCAAGGCTCCCCCTGGCTCAAAGATGTCCAGGTGAAGTCTTGCTTCAGTGCAGAAAAACTCTTCAGAAAATTCTGAAGGAAAAGCTACAGGAAGAAAATAAATAACAAAATCAAAGATCTTCAAGCAGCTATCTTCTTCTTCTTCTTCTTCAAAGGAACTCTGAGTTTGAACTTCCTGAAAGTAGGAGAACTCAGGTGAAGAAGAGATGAAGATCTTAACACTTCTCAGTTAGATGGAAATTTCTGAGAGCAGGAAGCTTGAACTTGATGAAGGCTTGAGTGCTTGAGAATATGTGTAACACTAGCTTCAATCCTTCTTCAAAGGGTCCGTTTTATAATCATCAGCAAGCAA
Source organism: Platanthera zijinensis (assembly GCA_039513925.1). NCBI lineage: Eukaryota > Viridiplantae > Streptophyta > Magnoliopsida > Asparagales > Orchidaceae > Platanthera > Platanthera zijinensis. The sequence continues at coordinate 10,905,612 of CM077093.1, read as the reverse complement.
CGGCTCTCTTCCATTTGAATTATTTGTCTTCTTCTGAGCCTTGAGACCTGGACTGTAAATATCAAGAAGACAGAAACATCTCTGCAGCAAAACATTCTATAAAAGGAATAACCCTTTTTCTAAGAAGCTGCAGGCTCAAATCAAATAACAGAAGGACTAAATAAAATCACATCAAAGAATTACTCTTTATAGCAAATAGAAGACTTTTCAGTCCAATGGCTATAAAGGGCTGACAACAGATAAAGTAATTTATAATGACAGCTAATAAGACAAACAACTTTATCTTAAAAAGATTTGACTCAGGCAAAAGAGATGGAGCAAATAATGCCTGGAAATATTATCATATAGCTTAAAATAATGTGCCAGAAAATGTATTAAATAATTAAATATAATAAATAAATACAAAATATAAAGGCAGACAGAAAGCGTCGAACGACCCTCGAAGATCGTCGAACGACGCACGGAGATCGTCGAGCTATCGGGCAGATAGTCGAACGATCCAGATAGTCGACCTATCGAAGAAGATAGTCGAACTACCCCGGCAGATAGTCGAACTATCAGAGCAGATAGTCGAACCATCAGATAGTCGATCTATCTAGGACAGATAGTCGAACTATCAAGCACACAGAGATAGTCGACCTATCAAGCAGATAGTCGACCTACCTCAGAAAACAGATAGTCGATCTATCAACAGATAGTCGAACTATCAAAACAACCCAGATAGTCGATCTATCAGCAGATAGTCGAACTATCAGATAGTCGAACTATCAGGACAGATAGTCGAACTATCAAAGGCAACAGATAGTCGAACTATCAACAGATAGTCGAACTATCAAGACGAAACAGATAGTCGATCTATCAACAGATAGTCGAACTATCAAGGCGGAACAGATAGTCGACCTATCAACAGATAGTCGAACTATCAGCGCAGAACAGATAGTCGACCTATCAACAGATAGTCGAACTATCAGCGCAGAACAGATAGTCGAACTATCAACAGATAGTCGAACTATCAGCGCAGACAAGACGTCGACCAACTGATAGACGATCGTCGATCAGCCGATAGACGATAGTCGAACGGCGTTCGACTATAGTCGAACGAAAAACTTACTTAACCAAATTCTCAATTTGGAAAAGCAAGGACTCTACAGCTAGACTTCTAACCATTGACCATAGATATTTCTTGGGTCAAGGGGCACAAAGGAGAGGACTAAACTCAAATCAAACTAGGGTACCAACAAAGTGCAAATATATTATAGCTCTTTTTGAGCTTTCTTATAGAGTTATACTTTATTTATGTGTATCAGTGTATGTCTCTCTAATTACAGATCAACCAAGCCCTCCTATTAAAAGTGGAACTCGTGATGTCGTCTGAAGCTTCTACAAAGGAATCAAGTACTAAGCTAGGTAGAGATCCTTTTTGATCTCACGGTGAGAAGGTTGATGCGAAGGACACAAATAGGGTTCGATGTCGGTATTGCAGTCAAGTACTAAGTGGAGGGGTGAGTCGGTTGAAGGCGCATCTAGCTGGGATACGAGGCAATGTTAAACCGTGCCCAAAAGTACCAGCAGAGGTGAAAATTCAAGTTGATGTTGCTTTAAAGTTACAACTAGTACTGAAAGAAGCCAAAATCGCCAGATTGGAGGCAGACCGTGATGAAGTAGTAGTTGGAGGTGCAATGGATTCAGAAGACAACTCTCAATCACATAGGAGTTTGTTTTCTAAAATGAAGACAAAAGGACTTTTGGATATACATTTCCAAATACCTGCGGATAGTGTTGGACAAACAAGTAAAAGTGGGAAGTTGGCATTAGGAGGAGATAGGTGGAAGAAGAAAATAAGGGAGGATACAAACACATATATCGCGAGATAGATATACGAGGCCGGTGTTTCCTTTAATTCTGTGACGCTTCCTTCCTTTGATCACATGTTACAAGCTATTAGGCAGTGTGGGCAAGGGTTGAAAGGCCCTACACCATATGAGTTGAGTCAAAAACATCTCAAGAAAGTGGTTGAGCGAACAAAAGAATCATTAAACACATTCACCGCTACTTGTAGGTTGAGTGATTGTAGCATTATGACTGATGCATGGAGTGACAGAAAGGGAAGGAGTATTATGAATATTATGGTTCACTGTGAAGCAGGAGTAACATTTGGATGTCAAGTAATGTCTCATCTGACGTTCATGATGGAAAATTCATTTTTGATTTTGTTGACGAAGCTATCGGATCTGAGTCTGGACCTAGAAGACAATGTGGTGCAAGTTGTCACGGACAATGCATCTAATAATATGTTAGCGGCAAGGATGTTATCTATGAAAAGACCTGCCATATTTTGGACGTCCTGTGCAGCCCACACAATTAATTTATTACTTGGAGATATTGCAAAAATAAAGCAAATCAAAAATGACATCACCCTTGATCGTATTTTGACAGTCTTTATATATGGACATATCATTTCTCTTGATTTGCTGAGGAAATTTACAAAGGATTTAAATTCTCATGAACTTATTCGGCCAGGAGTGACTAGATTTGTTACTGCATGTCTATTTTTGCAAAGCATTTTAGATAAGAAGAAAGAGCTAAGGAACATGTTCTCATCGCAAAAATGGGAAAAATCAAAGTTAGCTAGCACACCACCTGGAAAAATGGTAAAATACAAAACTTTGTTTTATAATTAAATTATGATTAACTTGTGTTACTTCTTACTTCTTAGTTCTTAAACGGTTATGATCAATTTTGCTTTATTTAAAATTACAGACCGGTGCAATTGTATATAATGTGAAATTTTGGAAAGATGCGGAGATTGTTGTTAGTATATTTGCTCCTTTAGTGAAGGTGTTGAGAAGAGCTGATGGAGATACGCTTTTTATGGGGTGGATATACGGAGATATGCTAAAGGCTAAAGAAGAAATTGAGATAGCTCTAAATCGTAATGAATCTCGGTATCTTCTCATATGAAAGCTAATTGAAAGAAGGATTGATAGTAAGTTGAGCACTCCCCTTTATATTGTTGGTCATTACCTTAATCCATACTTTTATTTTGCAAATTGGGAAAAAATAGAGAAAGACGGTAAATACATGGATGCGATAATTGATTGTATGTCTAAGATGTATGGGAGGGATGTGACTCTTCAAGATCGTATTGCTGACCAAATATGTCTCTATCGAAATAAGAGAGGATCTTTTGGAAGAGAAATTGCAAAGAGACAAAGTCTCAATAGTTCTCTTGATCTTTGTATAAATAATTTTAAATTTCTTAAATTATTCACTTGTTTTGCTGAATAGTTTTTTTATAATTTCATGTTGCTAATTTTTTTATTACTATTTTTTGTTTAAATATAATTAGTGAATTAGTGGAAGTTTAATGGGAATGACGCACCTGATTTGAGAGACATGGCAGTACGTATTCTCGGATTGACTACTAGCTCTTCAGGTTGTGAAAGAAATTGGAGTACATTTGAGTTGGTAAGTTATTATTTATTTATAAGTTGTAATTAAATTTTTATATATTGATTATCTCAAATTTTATATTTATTGGATTGATTGACTTTATAAATTACAGATTCATACAAAAAAGAAAAATAGACTGGATCATAAAAAATTGAATGATCTTGTCTTCGTAAAATTCAATGCTACTCTAAAAACAAGGTCAATGAATGCTAAAAGAGATCCAATAGATGCAAAAAAACTTTGAAGATGGAAAAGTGATAGAGTGGTTGGTGGGCTCCAGTTCTTCAAAGAAATCAATTGATGATGAAGATGATAAGGTCTTTCCTGGAGAGGGGTTGACATGGCATCAAGTGGCGGAGTGTATGAATGTTGATACAGAACCAAGAAAAAACTCTCGTGAGTCTCGTCAATCTTCAATGACTTCGAATACTAAATCATCAAAGAAGAAAGGCAACAGAAAATTAGATTGTGTCGATAAAGAAGAGGAAGTAGAGTTATCCATTTCATCAGAGGAGGACCTCATTGAAGAGGAGATTTCAGAAGGTGATTATGAGACAGGTAGCGATGAAACAAATCAAACAATGCGTTCGGAAGGGATCGAGGATGACTGTGGTTAGTCAAATAGAAGTTGACTTGCAACTTGTGTACAATGTTGTTTAACATGTTTAATTTGACTTTAATTCGTGTTGAATTTGTAACAGGTTCAGCTTTTGGAGGAGTCGAGGAGAGTATTTTACGAGTTTAACTTTTGGACAGAAGTATGATAACATGTTCAATTATTGTAATTTGTCACTATGATGGTTTAAATTTCCGAGTTTAAGTCTGTTTTGGGAGTTTAAGTCTTCAGACATGTTAGAAATTGTGCATCCGTGCATGATGTTTAATTTTGCTACAGAAATCTCTCTTGATAATCTATGTTATATGTTTGTGTATATTCCTTTTCATTAAACTTGCCTTAGTGGAACAATATTCAAATTTGAATTCTTACATAAAAAAAGACCGCAATATTTTACATTTCCATCATTAACCACCTTTGGTGCAAGGTCAGAAAAATATGCTACTCCTGAAAGGCTTCTGGATCATCTTCAGCATACTCAGAGGTTCATTTATAAAAATATGGTACAATATTTTTCATTTTTCGAAGAGATTCAAAGTATTCTTTTATTTATTGTACTTGAATATTTATTGTTTTACTCAATCTGCTTGAAATATTTATTTGATGGTCGAACTAACCTGCAAATAAAAAAGGTGTTAAGGACATGTCATTTATCATTGTTTGCCAATATAAATAATAAAAAAGAACTTATAAAACAAATAATAATATATTATGTTAGATACATATACTAATAATTTTGAAATCCGACATTTTCAAATGTCACCGACATGTCTCCGACATCCGACATCCGACATTTAAAAACCCAATCTGATATGTACCTGACATCCGACATTTAAAACATTGTCTACACGTAGACTGCTTCTCTCTGGTCGTTGCGGACTAGTTCTCTTGGTTGTTAGTCGCGATCTCTTGCTCGCCACAGACTGTTTGTTTTCTATTCGTCGCGGACTGTTGATCATTTTTTCCGCCCCTTTGCGGTGTGTCTGCGGCCTTCTCTAATCGCGGCTTCTCAGTTCTGCTTCCCGCCGGTGTTGGTCGTTTGACCGCAGTTTACTCTTGCTGCCCAGCCTATCTTTGTTGTTCGCCGACCTCTTTTTCTCAAACTGATACGGGCTCTCAGGTCACCTGCCTCCTGCAGACTCTCCCTTCTCGACTGCTCTCTCAGGCTGCCCTCTTCTATTCGTCAGGCTACACAGTCTCCTCGCCCAACCTCTACCATTGCGCGCTCTTCTAACTTCTACCTGTTGCGATCTCCTCTAGCCGATGCGAGCTCATCATACTGAGAGCTCTGCCCGCTGTGAGCCCCTTTGCGGTCTGTCCTCCTCTGTTTGTCAGACCTCCTTCCTCTCTCTTGCTGTTATGGACTCAACAGTTGCCTTTTCCCTTCCCTCTCGTGTCGATGTCCCTTCTCCTGAAGTTCGTGATGAACTTCGGATTACCACCATCTCTCTCAGCGGGAAACAGAATTTTGTGGAATGGGTGCATTTTGTTCGTCATATTCTCCAGACCAAAGGTCTTCATCATCTTACTCGGGATACTCCTACTGTCCCCACTGACGAATGGATCCGTGATGACGGTCGGGTCCAATCATGGATCCTCAACTCCATGAACTCTGAGCCCTACCGCATGGCATCCAACGTCATCCAACGTCGATGAATGCAGTATTCCATATCTGACGCCCTGACGGCCCATTATTTATTAGTTATTTTAGGACAGCGGTTTCTAGGCTAAATCAATGGCTCCTTAATTAAAGAGAAGTGTTCTAACAGCAGAGATTTATTCACCGGAAGATAATCACATTAATTGTTGTATAACCAATTCCCGAAATTACCAAAAAACAACACGTGTCCAGATGATGTTATAAAGACATCAAAAGTCGACATGAGTTCATTCAAACGGCTCTTTTATTGATTGTAGTAATTAAGAGGTATTATCATCTATAAATACTTGTTAGCTCTGTAATAATGTAAGGATTATGTTAATAAGAAATTTTGTATTCTTCAGTTTCTTATCTCCTCCTTCCAAATTACCGGCCTCCCTTGGCCTTCGTCCAGCCCAATCCCTATTACATATTGTAACAATATCTCTACGAGAACAGAATTTGGCAATGAGATCTGGCATGAAAGTTGATGGGGTTCCCCCTGAAATCCTCGAGCCAAATCAGGAGCATAGCGACCAAGGACAAAAAAGTCAAACCGGCCAAATGAGCCGCGCGCACTAAGCCGTCCTCACCCCAAAGGCCCTGAAAATGCCTGAAAAGAGGACAAAGCTGAAACACACAACGCATGTGCACCTCGCGCGCGCGAACACGCCCCGCTTGGGACGCCGCTGTCGGGAACACGCCAAGCCAAACACGCCCCGCTCGCGCGCGCGAACACGTCTCTGGACACCGCCGGGCACCCTGCTCGGGCCGCCCGGGGGACACTTTCGTCATTTCGCTAAAATTGGTGATCTAGGTGACCGAAATGGAGCGACGTCATTCGTCGGCACAAATTCCGCCCCAGCGCAATTACCGACATGACCCTCCAAAAAACTATAAGTAGGCCCCCAGACGTTCATTTGAAGACAAGCAACTCTAGAGGCAAGAGAGAGCTTTTAGATTTTTCGGCGAGATCGTGGACTTAGGTCGATCCTCCATTAGGAATTCACTCTGCTCTTCTTCTTGCGCAAAAGCTCCGTGGACTTAGAGATTTTCCCAGTATGAATAATTCCGCCAAGTTTCCGCGAACTTAGTCAAATTTTCAGGCCGGAACGCTTCGGTCGAGGTTCCATGAACTTAGCCAAATTTTCAAGACCGGAGCGCTTCAATCGAAGCTCCGGGGATTTAGTTTCATTCTCTCATTTTTGTAATTTGCAATTTTAACGGAGAAGCGTCATGTCGCCCTGCGAGATCAAATCTCAATCCCTGTAAACTCAAAGAAATTAGTGGATTTTACCTCGGCACAGATCCAACAACGTTGTTTTTCGCCTTTTTCGGGTTTTCCACGTCAAAAAGAGCCTTTTGTCATTTGTTGTTGTTTGCTTTGACTGTTTGCGCGTCTGGTCCAATTCAAAGCTAAGGCGGTCTGATTTCTCCTGACCGGGAAAAGACCGGGTGACCCGCAACAAGAGTAGCTCAGCGGACCATTTTCAAAACACAATCTCAGCATCTCTACCAAAGGAGGCCACGTTGAGGTGCTTCAAAGAAGACGATCTCCGTGTTCACACATTAAAAGGGCATTTCAGAATACCAATCACTTTTATTGTGCAGAAACTATCATAAGGCTTCGGTAAATCAACGTCATATACTTCAAATTGTTAGCCAGAAACTCCTCATCGAACTAAAAAGATACAGACAGTTTGTGCAAAGAAATTCATAACGTAACATTGCAGATCGAATAAATAACACACATCGAATATATAATCTGGCAATCCATAGGACTAAAGTTCCTTGCATCATTTCGTGAGCATCGAACTACATGGGTGAATTAGGGTTTCAAAACGCACATACCTCACCGGGAATGGCCGATCCGAGGAGAGCCATTGGACCCGAACGATAGAGGCAAATGCCGGGTATACGTGCTTATATAAATGTACGTCTCCCCTGATCTGGTATCAAAACCCTGCAGAGGTTCAATGGAGAAGGCGGTGCCCTAAACCTGCAGCAATGGAAAAAGAGATCCATGATCCTAAACTAAAAATTGCCGAAATCCATACGAATCACATCAAAAACAAAGTAAATTCCCCAAACTCACCTTGGGAAATGTGTTGCTGGTGTAGAATATAAGCATAGAGGTATTTCCGACGGCACTCATCTACCCGCCCTCGCTAGATCGCCCTCCTGCGCTCTAGAATGAAATCCGGAAGCCGTGAGTTAAACACGTCTCTTCGCAAAAATTCACACCAAAACCGGCATCCCTCCCTCTCCCCGATCAAACCTCCAGCAGGAAAGTGTAAACTGTTGGAAATTTCTCGTTAGGTGGACTCGATTCATCGAGACGACCCGTTAAAGTCGTACGCGTACATTTAGTCTATTCGGACTCTTACGAGCGCGTGTTAATTTAGTCGCGCGAGTGGTCGAAGCCTGTGATAGGTGGGCCCGGCCGTCTCTTAATTTCAGTCGCGAGCTCGGTCTCGCTCTTGGCATATGAATGGACATGATATTTAAACCTCAATTAAGTTCATGAGATTTAATTTGGATTTCAATTAGGGAGTTATGAGAATTTATTGGGCTCATTTGGTAACTCCCAATAGGGCTTCCCTATTAAGCCTAGAAAAATCCTTTTCTTTATTTTCCATGGGTTATGAACAAGAGTGAAAATAGCCGGCTAGGGTAGAAATCCCGTTCTTCTTCATCTTCCTTGCGAAACCGCTCCACAGCCTCACCGACCGGCTTTTTGGGAGAGCTCATCGCCGAAGGCGTTCATAGATCGGCCACCGGGCTTCATCCCGACCTCTCTTCCACTGCCGGCGGCCATCGTCTGTTGCACGAGCCTTCGCCATCAGCGACCTTGAAGAAGGTCGGCCATTGCTCCTCCGCTTGATGCTCTGGAGATCAAAACAAAGAAGATCGAAGCCTGGTTTCGCTGGACAGTTCGTTGGCATCGTTGCTAATCTTCAGCACGGTCTTTTGGAGAGCAGACAACCGGGGTGGGCCTGATTGAGGTGTCCACCATCATTTCTGCCAAAACGAAAAGGTGGAGCTCTGCTTTGGAGGACACTGTACTGGAGAATTTTACCTTCTTCACAGCTAAGAAGGTATTTGTCAAAACAGGTTTATTTTGAATCCGTCCTATTAATAACATCAGGATACAGATCTCACAATTTAGAGAATTTAACTATCTCACTCTCCAACATCTATGTGCATACTTAAGAGATCTGCTGTTACAAATCAAATTAACATTGGATCTAAATTAATTTTGATTCAAAACACCTAAGGTGCACTTGTACTAGATTGCACCTTTCATGCCATTGCTTTTCTTATCCCGTGGATCAGAATTTCTAGCACAATTACAACTTCATTTCAGGAGCAATTGATTGTTTCATATTCATCCACAGTGCTGACGCATTTTATTGTAGAGATCCATTCAGACAGTTATTATATGTTAGCGGGATCTGCTGACGCAGCAGGTTACATAAGGAAGAACATATCAAGATTATTGGGAATGACCGCCAACATGAAGCATGAGCTCGAATCCAAGAACGGTATAAATTAATTTCGCACTTAATTTACCGTTCGTTCAAGCTCTATTTTATTTTTTTTTGTGTTCTTAATCTTAGAAAATAATTTCTGCATAACTCCAATTTGATACTGATAAAGTTTGGTTAAAAAACGGTCCTAGGTTTATATGTCGCTGCATTAAGTAGAATTTTGATAAACATTAATTTCGTCGTAGCGACGTAAACACCATAAAATTTCATTCACAACCCTTGGGGAGATATTGCCGGATCTGCAGATGGACCCGCTCGGTTTCGTCTCCTTCCACCCTTTTTCTGCGATCTGGAATTTTTCAGAGGAAGAACGGGGATATGAGAAGGGCGCAGCAGAGAGCCGCTCTGGTCTCGTGAAGGTTTCTTCTCTAGAGAATCACCAACGCTGGATGCAGAAATTTTGGGACAGAGGGAATTCTTTTCGTGAATGTTTAGGTGGCCGAGTCCCCTGTGAGCCGGAAAATTAATAGGTGATTGTTATCCGCACTGCAGTTTTGGTTATTCGCAAATATTTTTTTCTTAATTTTTCGTGTTTTTTGGAAATATGTCTTGTACATGCATTTTCAGGAAAAGTGTTCAACACGAAAGTTGTAGATCTCATCGAGATCTACAACTTTCGTGTTGAACACTTTTCCTGAAAATGCATGTACAATACGTACTTTGGAAATACACCTAGATTTTGCGCCTTTTAGAAATACGTCTTGTACATGCATTTTCAGGAAAAGTGTTCAACACGAAAGTTGTAGATCTCGATGAGATCTACAACTTTGGTGTTGAACACTTTTCGTAAAAATGCATGTACAAGACATATTTCTAAAAGGCGCGAAAAATTGGAAAAAAAAAGTGCGGATAACCAAAACTGTAATGCGGATAACACTCACCAATTAATAAAGGGTAATTCTATACATATCTAAGTCATACATAAAAACCACAAAAAGTTGGCCCCACACCCAATAAAATAATCCAAACTTTACTTTTCTGTGTGTTTTAAGTGTGTGAAAAAGGCCAAATAATATTTTTTATTAGGGCGGAACTACACATACCTAAATCTTACATAAAAACACAAAAAGTGGGCTCATACATAATAAAAATATATTATTTTGTCTTTTTCACACACCTAAAATACACAGAAAAGTAAGGTTTGGATTATTTTATTGGGTGTGGGGCCCACTTTTTGTGATTTTTATGTATGACTTAGGTATGTATAGAATTATCCTTTTTATTATGTATGGGCCCACTTTTTGTGGTTTTTATGTAAGTTTTAGGTATGTGTAGTTCCGCCCATTAATAAATCCCCAATGTTTGACTTGGATTATATTCCGGACTTAGGCTCTTTTGATAATCCGGCGGTGCATCAGTCCGGCGGGAACGATCCGGCGGGAAGCTGTTTGACAAATTTTTTCAAGCTCCCTTTGAAAACTTCCGGCATGAAAGGGTGCCAGCCCGCCGTTTTAAGGCTGGCCTCGCGAGCACCATTCACCGTCCACGCCGGTCGTTTCCTCTCTTCTCCCCGGAGTGGCGCTGGGCTGGATTGTCAAACAGAACCTTAGATTTCCAAACGAGACACGATCCAAAAATGTCTTTAAAATCTAGATAAAAGACAGATCTTACAACCGGATCAGCTTGTATCGCACCTATTTAATAAGTGCGAGACAAGCACGAAAAAAAATTCCAAGGATTGGGACTTGTGCGGGCTGGGAGTTTTTTTTGTATGAATTTTTTCTTTAATCAATGATTGTGATTTATTTGACAAACCTCGACGTTAAGCTATTACACCACTAAGTGAATATATCACCATTACAAATCTGATAATGTTATATTTATCAAATATTTATGACGTTTTTAAATAGAATTCACGTCAATTTGATGTCTAAATCACACGTTATTTTGTGTTCGATCTTATCATATTGCTTGTTTATCAAATTTTTATAGTATTTTAACTTGATAATTGAATCGATGATGTTTTGTGATGAGAAGATTGTATTTTTGAGGAAATAACATTCTACATGGTTACTAACACAGCTTTCCACACGAACGTGTCCATCTACATGACATCCACACTGATAGGAACTTTATCGTGTTTGGATATTTACAGCAAGAAGAGAAGACAGAGTCACGAATTCTAAACACGGGCATGTATCTAGCCGTGTTGACAAACACGGGAATCCACGCGACTGGGAATCTTGTCGTGTTTGGGCATTTTCAGTAAAAAGAGAAGATAGAGAGGATCATGACTTCTAAACATTGTTGTGTCCTATACCGTGTCCTATACCGTAGACACACGGCTACTGAACTGACAAACCCTACCTCCATAACCATTTGTGCACGGTCCCAAGTGGTTTTGTACATGGTCGTGTGTCTGGCTGTGCATGACTTTTTTTGCCTAAATCAGTCTGCTTATAAAAGGAAACATCTTGGCTGAAAAAAAAATTGTGCTCTCGTTGATGCAGAGACTGGATGGGAGCGCTCTCACGAAAGCGGTTAACATCACTTGAGACGTGAAGAGTCTGTGTCGCAAGGAGAAGAGCGGAGCGAATTCCTGAGCGGAGAATCGGCTTAAGTCCACAATTCTCGCCGGAAAACCTCAAAGCTCTTTCTCTTGCCTTTGGAGTTGCTTGGGTTGAAGTGAAGGCCTGATGGCTTATATATAGTTTTTTGGAGAAACGCGTCAGTAATTTCGTCGAGGAATCATTCGTGCTGGCGAATAGCGTTGCTGCGTTTTGATCACGCAGATCACAATTTTTACCTAAATGACGGAAGTACCCCTCCTTATCCGCGGGAAGTTCGGGGGGGGGGGGGCACTAGTGGTGGCTGCCGCCGCAGGCGCGGGAGCGCCATGCGCGCAGCGCGCGGGATGCGACCGTGCGGGAGCGCGGCCGGGGGCCGCGCGGGGGGCCGCTGCACACTGCCCGGCCGGCCGTGCCCGCGCAGGCCGTGGCGCGGGCTCACGTGCTGGCGCATCCGTCTGGTTCCTCCGGGTGCGTGCGGTTCTCTGCGTGTCGTTGGACCGATTGGACTCACTTTCACTTGCACTAGATTGGCTCAGAATTTCATGAGAACCCTATCAACTATCGACATGCCCACTTGCACAATATGAAATATTATAATCGTTTATATTACCTTATTCCATAGCAAACAAAAAGTCATTATTGTGATTTTATAATTAGTCCGTTGTTAATCACAACTTATATTTTGATTTGTCCCGCCCTAATATTAATCGCAACCCAAAATATTTTTTTGCAATCAGAATTTTGATTTGGCACAACCAAATCTTCGTGCGGGCATGCCGAAGGATTTCTCCCAGCCGCTAGTCTCGCCTCCAACCAGCTGTGGAACTATCCCTTGTTTCTCAGTATATAGTCCACCTCTTACCTGGTTCTCAACCCTGCCGGAAACACCAGTGTCGGGGGAATTCGGTCGCGCATCTCATTTATACGCGCGTTAAACTTGCTAAACCTTTATCTAATGTCCGACCGTTTATTTGTTCTGGATCTATGCTACTGAGCGCTCCTCGGCCAAGTACCACAACCGGCTCACCGGCGACATCCCATCAGCCATCAGTAAGCTCATCTATACAAGCTTGAGTTTCAGCTCTGGCAGCTCAAATTCAGCCACAACAACCTCTCTGCCACCCTCAGGCCAGAGCTCCATGCCCTCGTCAATCTCAAAATAGTATAATGTTTTAATGATGAGAATAACAAAACTCTGCTTGGCAGTTTTTTTTTTTTTTTGCTCGAGTGGGTTTAGACAAAAATAACACCGTCATTGAATGTATGTTTGGCATGACCATGGTTATGATGGCCGTAAAAAAGAACTAGTATAAAAGTGAAGAAATTCCTTAGGTGAGGTAGGCTTGACCACGACGTTAGTGGTGGCGGCACCAAATAGAGTCTCCGTTTGGCACGGTGGCGGCGGTTATGAGCACGGATTAAATTGTCATTGTCATTTATTAATGTCCACCTAAGAAGCTTAATTCACTTTTATGGTCAAACGGATGATGTTTGTTAGGTGATGGAATGACATTTTAACCCATGTGTTTAGGATCGCCACAAATAGAGAGTAATAGCTAAATATATGGCACAGATATAAAACGACTAAGGCTCTGTTTGACATTCCGGCGAGGTGCCGTTCCGGCCTGAACGAGCCGGAGAAAGGGTGTTTTGGCGAGCTCCGGGCGAGATAAACGGTCGGCGTTTAAAAGGGTGCCAAGCCCGGGTGTTTTCACGCTGGTAGGCGGAGCACCAGTCGACCGTTCTAAACGGCCGTTTCCTCTCTCCTCGCTGGTTTCCGCCGGCCCGGAATATCAAACAGAGCCTAAAAGCTAGCTCCCATAAACTTTGAGAGCCTGGCTTGAAGCAATATAACGAAAATGACTTATTTTAGAAAAAGAAATAATAATAATAATAATAATAATAATAATAATTAACCGAAATAATTTGGGCCGAGAGGAAATGATGAGAAGCTCGTGCCTGCAATCTGTAAAATAGATCCAAAACGATTCATTAATCATAAACCAATCAACGGCAACGCCAGGCCGACGTGGCAGCCAGCTCCCTACCCTTCCAGCTCACCACCAACGCTCCTTCCCTCCTCGCCACGTGGAAGCCATCCACCGGAGCTCGCCGCAACAGCCACTCCGCCTGCGACTCCGTGAATTCGCTTAACTCCACCGTTGCCATCCCCGCCGACGCCATCACATCTCTCCAATCCCCGGCCGCCGCCGCCGCCGCCATTGAAAATATCCTCGGCCTGAACACCGCCCTCTCGATCCTTCTCACAGATTCCTCTCCTGCCCCTGCTGCCGCAGCTCCCGCCTCTACCGCCTCCATCGCCGCCGCGTAGTACTCCAATCCTCCGGCGAACCGTCGCCGGAACGAGCCACCTATATCTCCAAAGCATTCGGTGTCGACGAAAATCACGACCCTAGCTGCCGCTCGTCGTACGAACCTCAGAACAGAGACTCCTATAAGTCTGAAAATCGCCGGGGTGAGCACAGCGGCCACAGCCTCGCCGCGGAAAGCCGCACCCCGCTGAGCCCGCTAATCCGGACGAACTCAACCGTTAGTCGGAGACCGACCCCGCGGGCGAAGTCGCAGAGATTTTCAGCGGCTAGGGTTGTTTCGGCTGTCTCCTCGATAACAACGGCGGTGATGCGGAGAGCAGGCGGGGGGAGTCTTCCGGCGCGGTAACGGGCGGCGATTTCTTGGGCGAAGGAGGACCACTGGCTGCCAAGGCCCAGATCGAAATCGATGAGGTGGAGGGAGGGAGCGGAGTCTAGGGTTTCGAGGAGGGTCTGGTTGGCGGTGAAGGCCGTGAATTGGGGGATCGGCGAGATGTCGGAGAGGGCTTTATGGGCGGCGATGCGGCGGACGAGCTCGACGGCGGAGAGAGTGGGTTCGGAAGCGGGCGATCGGGATGGGAAGGATGGAGAGGAGGGCGTCCTTGAAGTGGAAAGCGGCGCGCTGAAGGGGTCCGCCGGCCGGAAGGGGAGGACGAGATTGAGCCGGGCCAATATCGCGTGGGCGGAGTTTAATTCACCGGACTCAATAGCGTGTGCGGCGCGTAGGAGGAGGTCGAGGTGGGAGCCATCAAATGCAACGCCGGCGGCCGCTGGCAGCGACGGCGGAAATTGAGATAGGTCGGGGAATAAGGAGCATGGATCTTGAATATCAGGGCAGGCGGTGTCCCCGAGCAGCCAGGAGACAGAGTCCGGCCAGTCGTCAACTGCGGACGCCGAGGAAATCGAAGGTATGGGGAAGGAGGTTTGATCCCAAGGGAAGTAGGTGGCGGTGGCGGCATCAAAGGCGGGGCAGAGATCCGCTCCGGCGACGACCGCTGCAGCGGAAGGGCTGGAAGTGAGGTGGGGATCGAGGACGGAGGTTGGCTCGTAGAGCGGGGACGAGTCGATGGGTTTGGGGAGTTGGCGGTGAACTGCGAGCGACTCGCCGCCGCCGCCGCCGCCGCCGCCAGAGGATTTGGGGATCTTCATCGGGGAAAGGGTGGAAGGGAAATAAAGACGGGTTGCTATTTTAATTAAAAATTTAATGAAGGAAAAAGATGGGAAGAAGCGGGAGGAGAGAAGTGAGGTGGCGATGAAGATCGAGGGGGGAATTCAAGGGCGGAGATGGTGAATGGGATCATTAAATACACAAAATAATACAAACCTTTTTTTTTTAGTTTGAGGTTTGGACCATTCGGGCTTCACCAAGACGCCGCCGGCCTTTTGCTTTTTGTGGGGCTCCTATAGGAGGTGAGGCGAGGTGGGTTACATTGTATGGTGGGATTGTGGGGTTTTTTTTGTCTTCACGTCAATCAATGCCTCACTTGGGGTCCTCTTGTTTCGGCGTTTTCGTTCCATTTTCATTAGGGCAAAACGTATGGCTAAGAAAATTATTTTCTAACCGTTCAATTCCCTCAGCTATGGCTCTAAAACTCTATTTTTGACCTTTAGGAGAACGAAACCTCTCTTCTTCATTTTCTATCGCTTCATTGTCAACACTATATATAATGATCATTGTTAGGAGCACACCTATTTCGAACATGAGCACACCTTTGATATTGGCACACCAAATAATTTTATTTGCAACCCTTTTTTATGAGCACACCTACTTGAATAGAACTCAAACAATAACCATGCAAAAGAATAGATTCAGTGTCGGAATGCGGATATCTGTAGCGGGACGGGGTGAAAGATCGTGGCCACCGGTTTGAAGAGAGAGAGAGAGAGAGATGTTGTATAGTAAAGGGAGAGATAGTAGCCGAACGAAGATACCTCCTTCGGAGGTTCTTTTGGTGTTGGTGTGTTGAAGCGAAGGGAGTCGCAGGGGTTTGGGGCGACGCGGAGCAGTGACGGAGGCAGCACCAAGCAGCAGAATTGAGGTAGGCGGCGTCAGAATGGGAGGAAGACAACACCGGCGAGGCTGGGAGGAGGGGGAAGAGGTTTAGGGTTTCACGCAATTTGGGATTGACGGAAACAACAGAACACAGGGAGAGATGGTGTGCGCGAAAGAGGGAAAACAAAAAGCAAAATAATGAGGTATTATTTTTCTTTTGGGTGTGCTAATATCTTAATTAGGTGTGCTCTTAACAATGCTCCTAAATTCATAATGCTCCAACTCTCACCGCCAAAACAGCCGAACCATTGCTCATACCTATACATACAAAAAATTAGTGTAAAATTTATTTTAATTTTATTCAGTCAATTCAATCCAAATAATTCATCATATAAAATTATGATGTATCATTTATATATATTTAATTGGGTATCAAAATCTTTAACAAATGTTGGATGTATTTGGCAACACTACCTCACATTTTTTGAATAATGAAAAATATTATATTTTCTTCAAATAAATAAAACTCAACTCTCTTGCATTGCATATCATAAGTGATAAATTATTAGCCAATTCTCCCTCATTGGTATTAAAATAATCTATTTATTGAAAAAAAAATTACGTGTCATGGTTGATTAAGCTGAGTTAAGTGTGCTATTTTGCCATGAGCTCTACATGATGATAAAGACACGAGTTGGTGGAAGAAAGTATATACTTCATCACAATCATGAATTGACGAAGGATTTGCACATCAATGACAAGATAAAAATAGCTTCAATGTGTCTTGTTACCTCTTGCTTTGATAAACCTATTTCTCCTTTTTTTAACATAAATGATATTTTTTTTACATGCCTTGAAATTTTCTTCTTACTAGATTCTAACATGCCTAATAAAAGATGCACGGTGAGTCGGTGACTTTATTTATTGTTTATGAAATTACACGTTGATTGATGTGTTATTTACAGTCTCTTACAGGTCATTATAAACTTCACTCGAGTAAGCTTCAAGTTCGTTTGAAGAGCTCTTCATCTCCCAAATCTATCTTCCACCTAATTTACATATATAACACTTAGTGTTTGATAATTATTTTATTGATCATTTAATGCTTTCATATGTGAAATTGTTTGAGATTTTCTGTGTTGATCATTAATTTCTTCAAGAATTTTGAATGTTTCATAGTTCCATCACTTAACCCCTTCAATTAAGAAGTTATTGAGCATGTAAATTTTATTATGTGCTAGTTTGCCATTAACGCGAGGCATCAACAAGGAACAAGTGAACAATAATAAATTGATACACTTAACAAAAAAAAACTAGAGGTGCCATGAATCTATAGAGGAGTGCCAGATATGAGAATGAGTTTTGCATAAATTTCCATGAATTATGTAATAAAGATTATTTTATCAAATAATGAATAAACATTCAAATGAAATTTCAAGAATTTTTTTTGAACATGTGTGTGGATAGTTCTATAATATGATTAGAGATCTCACTCGCCAGTTTCATTTTACATTCTTACTTATAATTTTGTTCTTGGGAAATATTTCATTCGTGAACGTGCGACCTCATTTTTCAATGAACTTCACTCAATTCTACGTTCAAAAGTACTCGTTATCTTTTTTTGTTGGCGGTCATAGGCTCCATTTGGTTCGGCGGTGGTGGGTCGATCCGGCGGGTGGAAACGGAGTGTTCGAATCGGAGGGGGGAGGTGGCTGCTCCAAACGGAGCTTTTTGGGGCGTTTCTCAAGGCGGGCGGGTGGAAACGGAGCAAACGCTGCCGGAGGTTCATTTGTTTACCCTCCTTCCGGCGGCGTTTGCCCAAAACAGAACAGCGAAACGCTCAAACAAATAGAGCCATAATTGTTATGTGAAACATATATTGTGCGATGATATCATTTCGGAGCAAAAACACGGCTCCAAATGTGGCGCTGATGTGGTTAAACATTGCAATCCTGAACACCTCCACCCAAAAAATAGAGTTAATTTGAGAAGAACAATGTGAGGACTTCAAATTCAAACCAAATATATTGGCAGTGCCACCATTATAATGATTACAACGTACACCATATTTTCATATCCGCTGCACTCAAAAGATCACGCGTGTCCCAAATATAACCTTAATCTAAAATATCAACCAATTATTTAGATTGGAGAGCAAAAGCAAAGAAGGTGCCTGCACTCCACTCAAGTGGAGTGCGTGTGTGAGTGGGTTGCATGTGATCCCTGGTCATAGTGGAATCTCTCCCTCTTTATTTATATATTTATATAAATAGAGATGTTATGAGCACACCAAATGACAATGCACTGGAAGCCTCCCGTATCCTGTGTGATAGTATCTAAATTGCGAGCGAGGTTCGCCTGCCCATATATTTGTAATCATGTCGTTATTTTTTTTGTTTTAAATGTAAAAATATTATAATTTTTTTATTATTATATAATGTATTTTTTATTTATATATTTTTTCTAATATAATTTATTTTAAATAATTGAAAATTATTATATAATATATTTATAGTTTTATAAAAGAGAAATTAGAAGAAAAAACGCTGGGACGGGGCTCTCCCAATCCCACCCCATCGTATTTATCTCTTTGCGCTGCCGCTGCAGGTGTTTTGCCCGCCCCTAGAGCTGTAATGGTTCGGTTTGGTTTTTGATCAAAATCGTTAACCAAACCACCCACGTATGATTCCAAAAACTTGAAACCTGTAGGAAATCCGGGGTGCCGAGAAGCAGAAATCCGAATATCGAATAACAAACACAGAACAAAAAACAGAGCAATCACAAGCACAAGATGTTACAGAGGTTCACCCAAAACCGGGCTACGTCCTCTCTCCCCTTCTTCTTCCTTCTTGTATTCACCAAAAAGAAACAGATTACAAAGGTTGCAAGGATCAAATCCGATCCTACCTCTTCTCCTCTCTTCTGGACAAGAAAACCATAGAAGAATACCTTCTGGATCGATCTCAACGAGATACCTCGTATCGCCTCCAAAAGAATACGCCGCCGCAGACTGCAATGAATCCGTATCCCTAAATCGGGAAAAACAACGTATATATGCACACAGAAGCAGCATCGTCGACCTGCGCTCGACGTTCGGCGATGTCGAACGTCGAACGCCGACGATCGTCGAACGGCGCTCGACGAGTCGTCGAGCTCAGCCCGTTCGACCGATCGTCGAACGGCGGTCGACGTTCATCGAGCTGCGCTCGACGTTCGTTGAACTTGGCCCGTTCGACGAACGTCGAGCTGAGTTCGACGAACGTCGAACCCAGTTCGACGCTTGGGGAAAAACACCCCCCAAAAATTTGGGTCGGGGGCGTTGCCCCCGCACCCCCACCGGGGACGCTGTCCCCTGGACCCCTGCCCGCTGTCCGGTCAGCGGGACCTCCGCCGGGGGTTGCCGCCCCCGGACCCCCCGCTGTCGTGGGTCCCAGAGATGTCGAGGGGGGATCACACTTCGATTCCTCTAAGCTCACGTGGGCGAACCCGGTGTGAGAAACAAGAGGACCGGAAGTGTTCCACAACCCCAACATTCTCCCACTTGATGGAAAACTTCCGTAGATAAGAGCAGCTCCTCCAATCTTCCTCTTCAAACCCACTGCTGTTGCACACCATTGAAACTTAGCAACAGGCACAGCCTTGGTAAGAAAATCTGAGCTGTTCACCTTGGTATCAACCTTCTCCAGTTGAACCACCTGCTTCTCCACCTTCTCCCTGATGAAGTGATATTGAATATCAATATGCTTGGTCCTAGCATGGAATGCAGGATTCTTGGCTAACTGAATAGCCCCCTGACTGTCACACCAAATCTTCACAGGACCTTGCTCAAAACCGAGCTCCCAGCACAACCTTCTCAGCCATATGGCTTCCTTACTGGCATGAGTAAGAGCCATGTATTCTGCTTCCGTCGATGAGAGTGCCACCACTCCTTGCCGTCGACTCATCCAACTGATAGCACCACCAAATAAAGTAAAAACATACCCACTGGTGGACCTCCTGCTATCCAGATCACCTCCCCAGTCAGAGTCCACATGTCCAACCACGTCCAGGACTCTTCCAGTTTCAGCACCTTCATAACATATAGAATGATCTGAAGTTCCACGAAGATACCTGAACACTCGCTTCACCGCACTCCAGTGCTCCTTCCCTGGTTTGGCCATATACCGGCTCAGCACTCCCACAGCTTGAGCAATGTCAGGCCGAGTGCAAACCATGGCGTACATCAAGCTTCCCACTGCACTAGCATATGGAACTTTAGCCATGTCTTCAATATCTTCATGTGTCTTGGGACACATCTCCGCAGATAGCTTTTCCCCAACGGGCATAGGGGCACCAACAGGCTTGCAATCAGCCATGTTGAATTTCTTCAACACCTCTTCGACGTACCTTTGCTGCCCCAACCAAAGCTTCTTCTTGCTTCTTTCCCTAGTAATCTGCATCCCCAAGATCACACTTGCTGGCCCCAAATCCTTCATCTCGAACTTGGCAGAGAGCAGCTTCTTCAACTGTTGGATCATCTTGACACTATTCCCTACGAGCAGCATGTCATCTACGTAGAGTGTCAGAAAAGTGAAGTGCTCTCCCTTCCTTTGGAAATACACACAGTGGTCAGAATTCGACCTTTCTAAACCCAACTCCAGCATGTAGGTGTCGAACTTCTGATACCACATCCTCGGAGATTGCTTAAGTCCATAAAGGGACTTCTTCAACCTGCACACCTGATCCTCCTTGCCCTTGGCCTCGAATCCTTCAGGTTGCCGCATGTAAATCTCCTCCTCCAAATCCCCGTGAAGAAACGCCGTCTTCACGTCCATTTGTTCAATCTCCAGATCATGCACAGCCGCAATGGAGAGAACCATCCTGATAGAAGTGAGCTTGGCCACCGGCGAGAAAATCTCGTCGTAGTCCACACCTTCAACCTGTGAGAATCCCTTGGCAACCAACCTTGCCTTATATTTCTCCACAGTGCCATCAGCCTTCACCTTCTGCTTGAAGACCCATTTGCTTCCAATGGCCTTCCTTCCTTTCGGAAGCTTGCACAGACCCCAAGTCTGATTCTTCCGCAAGGAAACCATCTCATCCTCCATAGCAAGCTCCCACTGATTTGCATCAGCCCTCGACCTCGCATCCCTGGCTGAAATGGGATCTTCTCCAAGCATGTTCAAGCAATATTGTGCTCCAACAGCACTAAGGGAAAACCGGAGTGGTGCCCTCCTCTCCCTCGTTGAGTGCCTCAGAAGTGGAGCATCAGCAACCTCCTCTTCTGACTCATCATCAAAGCCCACCTCTTCCAAGTCATCAGATTCAGAATCTGAATCCGAACCTTCTGTAGTAGTAATCTGAGCATCCTCCAAAGAGGCTTCCATGTTCCCTTCCACTACCACCTTCTCTGCATCCTTCTCTTCTTCCACTCGTGTAGTGACTTGAGGACGGACTTCATGAAAGACCACATCCTTGCTATACGTCACCGTCTTCGTCACCGGGTTCCAAAGCTTGTATCCCTTGATGCCATCTTTGTAGCCCACAAAGATGCACCGCTCGGACTTCATATCCAGCTTCCCCCTTTTCTCCTTTGGAATGTGAACGTATGCATCACATCCAAAAACACGAGCATAAGCCAATTTTGGCTTTTCCTTAAATATGGCCTCAAAGGGGGTACACCCCTTCACTGCAGATGTAGGGGACCTGTTCTTCAAATGATTAGAGGTAGCTACCGCTTCAGCCCAGAACTCCTTCCCCAAACCGGCCCAACTGCGCATGCACCTCTCTTTCTCAATCAAGGTCCGATTGAGCCTTTCCGCCACTCCATTCTGCTCTGGAGTATACGGCGTGGTCTTCTGACGTGCAATCCCCTGCTCAGTACAGTACTGCTCGAAGGCATCCGAGCAATACTCCCCTCCGTTATCAGAACGGAGGACTTTCACCTTTCTCTCCAACTGGTTCTCCACCAGGTTCTTAAACTCCTTGAACCTGTCTAGAACTTCTGCCTTGGACCTGAGAAAATAAAGCCAGGAATAGCGAGAATAATCATCAACGAAAGATACATAATACCTAGCTCCACCAAGTGATGGAACTGGAGTAGGTCCGAATACATCGCTATGAATAAGATCCAGTAAACCGGTGGCCCTCGTCCCTGCTCCATGAAAGCTAACCCGGTTCTGCTTGCCAAGTAGGCAATGCTCGCAGAACCCAAAGCTCGAGGTGCACATGGGCACACCCACCACCATCTGGCTCGATGTCATAGTCGACAGTCCCTTCTCACTTATGTGTCCAAGCCGTTGGTGCCACAGCCTGGACTGCTCCTCCTGGTCCTCCTCTTTGCCTTCAGAAATAAAGGCCCCACTAGGCACCACTGTATCAGCAAGAAGTTTGTACAGTGTTCCATGCCTAATGCCTTTGGCAATCACCATCGCTCCTCGGGTCATCCTGCACGAGTGCAAGTCACAACTGAAGATCACACCCGCATCCGCCATAGATCCCACCGAGATCAGATTCCTGCACATTCCAGGAATGTGCATCACCCCGGAAGGGTCTTCATGGTGCCGTCGGCCATCTTCAGCCTCACCTTGCCACGCCCAATGATCTGAACAACAGTATCATCTCCAAGCATAACATCACCACCCTCAAACCTCTCATATTCACAGAACCAGTGTCTATGAGGAGTCATGTGGTAAGAGGCTCCTGTATCAACATACCACACATCAGCATCCTGATGGGCAACACAAGCAGCCGCAATGTACATGTCACCGCCATCGGTCTCCTTCTTAGCACCCGAAGTTGACCCTGCCTCCTTCTTCTGAATAGCCTTGTTTGGACATTGAGACTTCACATGCCCAACCTCATTGCACTTCCAGCAACGTACAGGCTTCTTCTCTTTCTCTCTTTCTCTGCTCTTGGATCTACCCCGAGACTTGTCTCTAGATCCACCTTGCTTATTATCCCTCCATTGAGGGCGAGATCTGGATACACTCAATGCACCTTTGCTTGTTTTCTCGGAACCTGCTCTCCTGGTTTCCTCCGAGAGAAGTGTTGCACACACTGACTCACAGGTTAGAGCCCTATCTCCATTTCCCCCAATGGCAACAATAACATTGTCCCAAGAGTCTGGCAATGAACAGAGCAAGGTAATGGCCCTATCTTCATCAGAGATTTTTTCACCAATAGAGATCAACTGACCCACAACCGTGTTGAAATTGGTCAGGTGTTCTGAGAAAGAACCGCCATCATGCATCTTCAAGTTGTACCACTTCTTCCGCAACAGCAACTTGTTCACCAGAGATTTGCTCTGGTACAGAGTCTCCAACTTCCGCCATAAACCTTGGCCCGAAGTTTCCTCCATGACGTTTGTTAAAACAGAGTCTGTAAGAAACAGCCGGATCAGACCTTTGGCTTTCCGATCGGCTTTTGTCCAGGCTGCAACAACCTCCTCCGTAGATTTCTCTTTCGGTGGATCATCTGCTATTGCTCCCCACAAATCTCGATCCACCAACAGATCTTCCATCTTCATCTTCCACAGATCAAATCGACTGCCATCAAACTTCTCTATCTCGATCCGCACTCCTCCTGAACTCATTTCCAAGAATCGAGAGAACCTCCCTCTGATACCAAATGTAGGAAATCCGGGGTGCCGAGAAGCAGAAATCCGAATATCGGTTAACAAACACAAAACAAAAAACAGAGCAATCACAAACACAAGATGTTACAGAGGTTCACCCAAAACCGGGCTACGTCCTCTCTCCCCTTCTTCTTCCTTCTTGTATTCACCAAAAAGAAACAGATTACAAAGGTTGCAAAGATCAAATCCGATCCTACCTCTTCTCCTCTCTTCTGGACAAGAAAACCATAGAAGAATACCTTCTGGATCGATCTCAACGAGATACCTCGTATCGCCTCCAAAAGAATACGCCGCCGCAGACTGCAATGAATCCGTATCCCTAAATCGGGAAAAACAACGTATATATGCACACAGAAGCAGCATCGTCGACCTGCGCTCGACGTTCGGCGATGTCGAACGTCGAACGCCGACGATCGTCGAACGGCGCTCGACGAGTCGTCGAGCTCAGCCCGTTCGACCGATCGTCGAACGGCGGTCGACGTTCATCGAGCTGCGCTCGACGTTCGTTGAACTTGGCCCGTTCGACGAACGTCGAGCTGAGTTCGACGAACGTCGAACCCAGTTCGACGCTTGGGGAAAAAACACCCCCCAAAAATTTGGGTCGGGGGCGTTGCCCCCGCACCCCCACCGGGGACGCTGTCCCCTGGACCCCTGCCCGCTGTCCGGTCAGCGGGACCTCCGCCGGGGGTTGCCGCCCCCGGACCCCCGCTGTCGTGGGTCCCAGAGATGTCGAGGGGGGATCACACTTCGATTCCTCTAAGCTCACGTGGGCGAACCCGGTGTGAGAAACAAGAGGACCGGAAGTGTTCCACAACCCCAACAAAACCGAACCGAACCGCGCACACCATTGGAGCCGAACCGAACCGTTCGGTTAGGTTCGGTTCGGTTTGAGTGGTTTAATAATTAAAGAAAAAGTGTTTTTCTCATTAGTAATTAGTAATTTAAATGATCATATATATAAATGAATAATTGTCATTTTTGACAAAAGGTAGTCTAAAAATATCATGAGTACAATAAAATAACATTTAATTGTTCCGGCCTCCGTAAGTCGTAGCCTCGAAAAATAGAAAAGTAAAATTAGTAAACAGATAGTGTAAAGTAAAATGTCAAAAACTGCTCGTGACGGTCGCGTGAGTATTGATTAGCCCTCCAGACCCCAGTCCCTGATCTAAACTCTTAAGTCTTACTATTAAGCTCAGCTCTATGTAATTAATTGTAACGTGTAATAACAGATTAATAGTGAAGATCGGGGCTTCGTTTGACGCGATTTATTTATTCCGTCGAGTTTGGTCAAAAAGACCATTATCATAAAATGTATATTTGACAAGACAAAGGTGTTGACCGCTACCAAGAAAATAAATTAATTTTGAGCATAAAATGCATGAATTTTTTTAAGTGAGGTCGGGCGTTCACGAACTACAATTCATGACCATCGCGTTCACGACCGCCGCCACCGCACCAAACGAAACCCTAATTATATTCCAAATAGATAAAAATATTATTAAAGTTATTATGGTTCGGTTCGGTTCGACTCGATTCAGTTTGACATCTTGAACCGTGAACCGAACCGAATCACACGGTTTCTCAAAAAATGAAACCGTAACCGAACCGTGGGCTACTAAAACCGAACCGAACCGTGCGGTTTGGTTTGGTTCGGTTTGGTTAGATGGTTCGGTTGGTTCCAGCTTACACCCCTACCTGCCCCCCGTTGGCGGGTTCGTCGGGGTCTGGCGAACCCGGTGATGGGCAGAGGTGGATCCAGAAATATCATTAAGTCGGGTCAGACTTCGTCTTTCCCCCACAATTTTTTTTCTGACACCTCCATCTTATCAGAATTATTTATCCATGATCTGACCATCATTTTTGACTCGCAGGCGCTGCGCGCGCGGCAGCGTGTGCGATAGCCTCCACGCGCGGCAGCTCGTACGCCGACGGGCATCTTGACCAGGCTGCCCGGACCAACCGGGGGGCACTTTCATCATTTCACTAAAATTGGTGATCTAGGTGACCGAAATAGAGCGACGTCATTCGCCAACACAAATTCCGCTCCGACGCAATTACCAGCATATTGATACGCCCGAAATAGATGTATATTTACGCAAGTGCACGTGCCAGATCAAGTAATATAAAGTGAGAAGTGATCGTTCCCTCGAGGAGGTGATTGACCTAGTGATCACAATTACTAGCTCTTCCCGTTCCCTAAATTCAAGACGATAATTAAGGTGAATTTCTAGATTTATTTAGAGAAATACTCTTGAGACAAAAACTAAAATGCGCGGACAAGAAAATATTGTTATTCAAGTTTTAGGGAAGCAATCTTGCATGTTAGTTTCCCTTACCTATTGCGATGATTTTTTTATAGAAAAAGCTTTCATGAGTTGTTTGACTTCTATCTTGCAAGGATTTAAAAATGAATCTCTTTATTTCTCGATTTCCAAGATCCGGTCACCCAAATTTCCCCAGTTATCTCTAACTTGGGTGGAAAGAAAGTAACGAAAAGCGCACAAATCCACAATGCTAACTCAAGAGGAAATCTCTTTCTCTCTCGAAGTTATATTGGAAATTAGGTTACACTTACACCGCTCCTCTCTCGATTCTCGCAGTGCACTAAAAAGATGAAATTTTGACTAAAGAAATACGCGACTCCTCTCTCGAATCTCGTCACGTAATATAAGGGATTCAACCCTAGACTAGCATAACTCCTCTCTTGAATCTCGTCATGCTAATTAGAAGATGAACACTTACTCAAAACATCCACAAATAGAGAACACAGTTCCAATAAAGATAGAAAATCAAACAATCATTAAGTCAAAACATTGAATCAAGTCATCACAATAAGTAAGGTACTCACAACACACAAGATCTAAGAAATCAGTTCATGGCAGAGAGATGAAACCAAATTAGATGGATCTTACTAGACATGCTTTAGAAAATTCAAAAGTTTCAGGAAATAATTCACTCGGATGTGCAAAATCCGTTGCTCTTGACGATCCGGAGTAGTCTTCTTCTTCTTCTTGCCTAGGGTTTGTAGCCCAAGATGGTTCTTCTCCTCTAAAAGTTTTCCTCCCTATGTCCAGAACTCCTTTTTTTGTCCTTCCTTTTGTCTTTTAAAAACGCCTCAAGATATGTCAAGGGATGCCTCCTTTCATATTTGAAAAGATAGCAAAATTCGAATTTCAAACTCTAAAACCCGCCCAGGAGACGTTGCAACCTTCATTTTCGGAGTGTTGCAACCTTTTTTCCAGATTTTGATATTTTGGCAGATTTCCGTCCACGAGCCTATTCCTCTTGCACCACTAGTAAACATACAATTAAAAGAGACCAAATTAGCCTTGAATTAGATAATCAAATAATTACTTTCATTTCTAGAGCTTTTTGTGTTTATTCGTGTTGGATATGCCGAGTAATATATGAGAAAACGTGGCTAGATAACTTCTTTTGGGAAGTTATCACACCCCCACACTTGAACCTTTGCTAGACCCGAGCAAAGAGAAATAATTATTTCTAATGGGTGTCTGATAATTATCACACTCCAAATCAGAACAATCCTATCTTAACCTGCATTAGTCCAAGATACTCAAGAAGTTCACTTTACTCAACTGATAAGCTTGATTATCATTAAAAGTTCAAACATCACAAATCCATTAACTTGATAAAAGATAAAGCATACTAAAGAATTTTGTGTAGTATGTGCGTCTTCTTCCAGATTATTTACTCCCCCGTACTTTTTCATTGAACATCCTCAATAATTCAAAAGGGTAAGAATAAGCTAAGTCATTATGCTAGCCTTGACAAGAATTAGCAGCATACGAGAGCATAGGTTTAGCTTTTGCTTGGTTGGCAATTCATGAATAGGCTTAAATAGTTGCATGGTAATTCCCTAGTTAATAATCTCAATCTTTCACCATATTACGAGGTTCAATCCTTAAGTCTTGAATATATAAACATATTGTGTCTATAGTTGGGATCATTCCAAGTATGTAATTGCCTACCCAGGCCACATATCACTATGACAAAAGTTTTGATTATTTCCTTTCTCTTTTTTTATATGATCACAGTTGGGATCATTCTAGATAAGCGTGTACATACTTAGGCCGCATATCACTATGGCAATTTACAATTTTTCTCTTTTTTTTTATATAAATGCTGAATTGAAACACCCATAAATGGCTAATGGATTAAGATAAAACTAGTGAAATATAGGGAATTTGGTCATTCAGTAGTGGGTAGCAAAATGATACAGACCAATCAAAGAATTTCATGAAAATTCAAAATGGTCTAGCTACTAAAACATTATCTTGACTCACATTATTACTTAGTTTTGCTCATCCCATTTCCTAATTTTAGAAATCAACATCAAAAGTTTTCAGAGAAGTAAACGAAAACTCGAGAAGGATGTGCATGAATCAAATGCATTAGAGTGCTTTATCAAAAAAAATCTTGC
This sequence comes from Platanthera zijinensis, assembly GCA_039513925.1. Lineage (NCBI taxonomy): Eukaryota > Viridiplantae > Streptophyta > Magnoliopsida > Asparagales > Orchidaceae > Platanthera > Platanthera zijinensis. The sequence goes on along the minus strand of CM077093.1, from coordinate 10,877,461 downwards.
TAATTTCAAATTTAAAATCTGAACTCCTAGGATTCCCTAGCCGTACCAATTAATTATCATTGAACTTCAAGAATAACTTATCACTAAGTACGATCAATATACGAAATATTACAATTACGAGTGATCAAATTATCTACCACCACAATTGCAGGAGCGATGTTAGCCAACACCCCCACACTTAAGGGCTTGCTAGGCCCTAGCAAGGTTAATGTGTTATATAAAAAATAATATTCTTTCTATATTACTCAGCCTTTGTATGAATTAAATAAAAATGAAATTGAAACAGTAAAAACTCCCCTGATAAGGAAATGATTTCCTCTGAGTCTCTTGAGTTTTTTTAATGTGCTCCACATTTGCTCCGATGATCTACAGTACTCCGTACCATATTGGCCTGCCAAACTTTTATCTTGGCGATGACATAAGAGAACAAAACATGGAGGCAATCTAATAAAGTTCGTAACTACATGAATTAGCAACAACAATGAACCAGAATAACTTAATCGCCTTCATTTTCATGTAATAACTTTCAATTATAGCAATAGCCTAAATCATGTTATATCTATTTGAACATAAGAGCAGAGTAATAAAGTAAATTAAATTTAGGCTTTCCAAAACATCTAGCAACTTAATGAGTCCAAATAAATACGCAAGATCATATCATATCATGTGAGCAGTGCAGAGTAACTATTCACCGTGCAGTTAAGCAAAATAGTTCAAAATAAGGTCATACAGAGCATAAAAGAAACAAAATAATATCCATCAACCATTAATACAGTCATCCAAAAACAAATAAATCAAAAAGGATCTAATCAGACCCCCCCCCCCCCCTCATCGTCTTCTTCGGGTTCATCCATTTCTTGATCCTCCTCGCCTTCTGGCTCCGCCTCTTCTTCCTGATTCCTTTCTTCCTCCTGATCCTCGTCTTCTTCATCGAATTCGATTGGGTTGAGAGTGCTTCCATCAGCCGCTAACAACTCTCCCTTGTCGTCGAACTGCCACTGATATCGAAACGGCTCTTCATCCACCTACAACTTTGCTCTCTTCAAGAGCCTATCAATCTTCCTCTCCATAATATACAGTCGGGAACGGAAGTAGTAGTGCTGGCATCTCAAGTATACCTTTATGAACTCAATATTATCCATAGCTTCATGCAATATGACCCCTTCCCCGGATGGCACTGCTACTTTCTCCCGCTTTCCGGCCAATGACGTTGAAGGTCTACTTCCTATTCTTTTGTGAGGTGTCTTAAAACTGATGTCCATCTCAGTCCCATCTTTAATATTCACCTCCACCACATGTCCTGTTATCGGCCTCCGCACTTGGGTAATCAAATCTTCAGCACCACAGGCTACCCCCGCCTGCCTACAAAGCTCCGTGATCAAGATTGGGAACCATAGCAGCTTGGCCTTGTCCTCACAGATTTTCATCTTAAAATGGTTGTTGATTATCGCTCCCACATTAATCCTATGCCCCTTCAAAATGTGATATATCAGTTCTGCCCTGTCCAACGTGACGTTGTTCAGGTGGCGGGTAGGCATAACAGTAGCATTTATGAAAAGAAGCCACACCTTAGCTTCCCTGGACAGTGATGTGGATTTCAGCGCCTTCATCGACCTCATTGACCATTCCGGGTCTGGTGAATTGCAGATCGCAGCTGCCAGTTCATCCGGTGTAATTTGATGGTTCAGACTCTCATATTCTTCATCAGCACCTACTCCATACAGCTCATTGATTACACTGGACGATATGTTGACCAGCCTCCCTCATATCGTCACCACCTCATCCTCCATTTGTTTAGCGTTTGCATAAAATTTGTATACCCAGGATAGAATGGCCTCCGACCGGTGATGGCAGAACGTCTCCCAGTGCAACTCATGCATTTGGAGAACGCAGGGAAGGCTCCACGCTCGCTTCTCCATCAGGAATCCCCTTTCATAAATAACTGGTAACGTCTTTAGATTCTCAAATCTATATGTGGCAGCTTCGCTCACAAACCGTAACGCTTTCTTCGCTATCGATTTCCTTTTCCTTTTGGTCGACATTTCTACATTATGGTTTTAGAAGATCAGGAACTCCTCACCCTCACACTTTCGAGAATCAGGCATGGTGATGAGAACTGAAATAAGAATGGTGTTAGGCATTTTCGAAAATTACCTGATCGGGCTTGAGATGCTACGGTAGAAGAGGGTCCGGCGAAGTTGCACTCGTCGTCAGGTCGCGAAATGGGGATGGGCTCGCTGAGAATCAACTCCTAGCAGTTCGCCGCCACTCGCGCCGCCGATTACGCCCCGCAATTCACCGCAGATCTCGCCGACTCCTCCGTTCTCGCGTATTAGGGCAGGAATCGGGCGTCGATTCGATTTTCTTTCCCCTGTTTTTTTATTTTGATTTTTTTGATCCTTTAGCGGTTCCAATAAGAAGAAGCCCGGTTCAAGTGAACCGGGGCCACGTGGCATACTTTGTATGGATCCCTCTAGCCGGTTCAGCGCCGGATTGACCACCCATTCCTCAATACTGGCCGAAACTAAAAGGTTGCAACCATTTATTTTTGCTGTCGTTGCAACACCCGCGCCTACTCACTTTAACCCCTCCAAACAGAAATCTGGATGTTGCGACAAATTAAATTTTTCAGCGTTGCAACTACCAAAGCTGCTCCTATCAATTTTCCCTTCAGCAATTTAATTCATTCCTCCATCACTACTCACCTAATCAAAACCAAAGAAAAACTGGAAGAAAAACTACTAAATTCAAACAATAAACAAAACATAAAGCGATGGGTTGCCTCCCACCTAGCGCCTAAGTTAATCGTCTCGGCAAGACGGCTCTCCTTGTACTCGTCAATGAAATTTTATGACCATCGCATCGCGCTGGTCACCACCCTCATAATAAATTTTTATTCGCTGTCCATTCACCTTGAAAGTTGATCCGTCCTTCTCATTACATATTGTTACTACACCATGTGGGAACACCTCAACAACTCGGAATGGTCCAGACCATCTCGATTTCATCTTTCCTGGAAATAATCGAAGGCGTGAATTATACAAAAGCACAAGTTGTCCGCTCCTAAATTCTCTCTTCTGCAGTCTCAAATCGTGCCATTTTTTAATCTGATCTTTATAAAGCTTCGTGTTCTCATAAGCATTAAATCTAAGCTCTTCTCACTCATTTAAGTGCAGAAGCCTTCTTTTACCCGCTTCTTGAAAGTCAAAGTTAAGTCTCTTGATCGCCCAAAAAGCTCTATGCTCCAATTCTACCGGTAAATGACAGCCCTTTCCATACACTATCCTAAATGGAGTCAAACCTATGAGCGTTTTGTAAGCGGTCATATAAGCCCATAACGCGTCATTTAACTTAAATGCCCAATCCTTCCTGGTTGTACTCACTGTCTTCTCTAAGATGGACTTAATCTCTCTATTGGAGACTTCGGCTAATCCATTAGTTTGCGGGTGATATGCTAGGGCCATTTTATGTGTTACACCATATTTTTTTAAAAGTAATTTAAATTGTGTATTACAAAAATGTGAGCCCCCATCACTAATTATCGCCCTAGACGTGCTGAATCTCGTAAATATATTTGCTTTTATAAACTTGAGTACAACCTTGGCATCATTTTTTTGTGTGGCAATGGCCTCTATCCATTTTTACACATAGTCTACTACCAATAATATGTAGAAATTTCCTCCTGAATTCACAAACAGCCCCATAAAATCTATGCCCCAAACATCAAATACCTCTACTTCCAGAATATTGGTCATAACATACTTGCCCCCTGATGAATATTTCCCGTCTGTTGGCATCTATCACACGCCTTGACAAACAAGTGAGCATCCTTAAATAGCGTTGGCCAATAGAAACCAGCCTCTAGTACCTTCATAGCAGTTCGTTCTCTCATAAAGTGCCCTCCGTAAGGAGATGCGTGACACTTTTCTAGGATATCACGAACTTCTATCTCAGGTATGAACCTACAAATGGCTTGTTCAGCGCATATCCTAAATACATAGGGGGCTCCCCAAAGATAAAACTTGGCCTGATGAAGAAATCTTTTCTTCTGCTGATAATTTAAATCTGATGGCAAAATGTTACTCACAATGAAATTTACGATGTCATCATACCATGGGGTATTCCCCTCCGATACTGCCAACAGACTCTCATCAGGAAAATTTTCCCTAATCTCAATGTCTACATTCTTCCCATACTCAGACTCTAGACGTGATAGGTGGTCTGCTATAGGATTCTCCGCCCCCTTACGATCTTTAATCTCCAAATCAAACTCCTGCAAGAGGAGTACCCACCTAATCAATCTAGGTTTAGCATCCTTTTTCTCTATCAAAAATCGTATAGCTGCATGGTCTGTATAAACTATCACCTTAGACAATATTAAATAGGAGCGAAATTTGTCAAAAGCAAAAACAACTGTTAATAGTTCCTTCTCGGTAGTGGTGTAGTTTATTTGTGCGTCGATCAGTGTCTTGCTAGCATAGTAGATTGTGTGGAAGACCTTGTCGCGCACTTGTCCTAAGACCGCGCCCACAGCAAAATTGCTTGCGTCACACATAATGGTGAATGGTAGAGACCAATCAGGTGCAATAATAATCGGTGAAGAAACTAGACTTTGCTTTAATGTATGAAAGGCGGCTAAACACTCCTCGTCCAAATTAAAGTGGGAATCTTTCTCTAACAACTGGCTTAGCGGCTTAGAGATTTTAGAAAAATCTTTAATGAAACGACGGTAAAAGCCTGCATGGCCCAAAAAATTACGCACTCACTTAACATTAGTCGGTGGGGGCAATTTTTCTATAACCTCAGTCTTCACTCGGTCTACTTCCAAACCCTTCTTGGACACCTTGTGTCTCAGAACAATCCCTTCTTTGACCATGAAGTGACATTTTTCCCAGTTTAAAATTAAGTTGGCTTGAATGCATTTGTTCAAAACTTTCTTTAGCACTTCTAAACATTCATCAAACGATCTCTAAAACACTGAAAAATCATCCATAAAGATCTTGATCCCCTAATCAATTAGTTCAGTAAAGATAGCGATCATGCAGCACTGAAATATGGCAGGAGCGTTGCATAATCCAAAGGGAATTTTCCTAAATGCAAATGTTCCAAAAGGACAGGTGAAGGTTGTCTTCTCCTGATCCTCGGGAGCTACCATGATTTGATTATACCCCGAGTAACCATCTAGGAAACAGAAATACTCATTTCCTGCTAACCTATCAAGAACCTGATCAAGGAATGGGAGTGAGAAATTATCTTTCCTAGTCACTTTATTCAACTTTTGGTAATCCATACAAATCCTCCATCTAGTTACCGTTCTAGTGGGAATCAACTCGTTGCTCTCATTTCTAACTACCGTAATACCCCCTTCTTTGGCACACACTGAACAGGACTTACCCACCGACTATCAGAGATAGGATATATAATACCCACATCCAGCCATTTGATTATCTCCTTCTTGACCACTTCTTTCATGGGCGGGCTAAGTCTTCATTGAGGTTCTATTGACTCTTTTGACTCTTCCTCTAGAAGGATTTTATGCATGCAAATTGAAGGACTTATCCCTCTAATGTCTGTAATGGTCCAGCCTAATACTCTCTTGTTCTCACAAAGAACCGCAATCAATTTATCTTCTTTCTCCTTTACTAAAGATGCATCAATAATAACCGGTAATGTGTTTTCCTCACCTAGAAAAACATACTTTAGGTTTTCGGTTAGCGGTTTCAATTCAAGCATGGGTGGCTCCACAATAGAAGACTTCATGATCTCCGACTCGCTTGACCTGCTTATTAACTCAAACGCGTTAGCATTTGGTAAATGCTCAAAAGTACATAACGCTTCCTCAGTTTCCTTTGAATCTGGATCCTCTTCTATTTCTTCATTTGTTAAAGCACTAAGAATTTTGTGCTCCCAATTATTTTCATTATGCATCATCCGTATAGGTGCACTCACCTCCTCAATGGAGAAACACTCCTCTTTATCATCCGGAAATCTCATGGCTTTGAGGATGTTGAATGTCACATTCTCATCATTAACTCTCATCGTAAGCTCACCCTTCTGAACATCAATGAGTGTTCTTCCGGTGGCCAAGAATGGTCTACCAAGAATGATGGGGACATCCTTGTCCTCATCCATATCAAGTACTACAAAATCAGCAGGAAAAATGAATTTCTCCACTTTAACCAACACGTCTTCTACAATTCCCTTAGGAAATACAAGAGACCTATCGGCCAACTGTAGTGTAAGAGATGTAGGTGTAATCTTCCCTAGACCCAACTTCTTATAGATAGATAATGGTATCATGTTGATGCTCGCTCCAAGGTCACATAACGCTCTCCCAACAAACTTTACTCCAATAAAACAAGGAATTGTGAAATTACCGGGATCCTTAAGCTTGGGTGGCAGCTTTTTCTGCAATATAGCACTACACTCCTCAGTCAATGCCACTATCTCTTTATCAACAAACTTTCTCTTCTTTGCCAAGATATCCTTCATAAACTTAACATAACTAGGCATTTGCTCAAGGGCCTCGGCAAACGGGATGTTTATAGTTAACTTTTTGAAAATATCCATAAACTTTTGGAATTGTATGTCAAGTTTGGATTTAGTCAGTCTAGATGGAAATGGGGGTGGTGGGTAGATTACGTCTTTCTTTTGGTTTAATTTCTCTTTTTGCTTCTCTCCCATCTCCTTCTCTAATGTGTTCGACTCACTCGGCATCTTACTCGCCTCTTCTTCCCTGGCTTTCTAAAGCAACCCCTCCCCACTTGGAATCTCTACACCACTCTGTAGGGCAATAACTTTGCATTGATTATTATGATTTTCTTTTGTTGGATTTAGTGTGGTATCAGAAGGTAGAGTTCCAATGGGTCTTTGACTTAATGAATTTGCAAGTTGACCCATAGTTGTTTCTAGTGATCTTAACGAAGATTTTATTCCTCCCATTCTTGAGTCATACTTTTGGAACATGCCTAAGATAAACTCATCTGATATCTTCCTTTGGTTTAATTGTTGGTGTTGAGAGTTATTATTTATAGGAGGGTGGTTCATATTTTGATTGAACCCTTGTGGGTGATTCGCCCCTTGATTGTTTTTCCAGGAGAAATTGGGGTAATTTCGCCACTCGGGGTGATAATGATTGGGATATCCAGGTGGAATTTGCCTTTGTGCTTCTCCTACATAATTTGCTTCTTCAGAAATTTGATTTAATTGCTCCACCGTCAATGGAGCACTAGATGAAGGCTATGATAATGAATCTAATCTCTTATTAATTAGGTTGAACTGTGATGCCATTTGAGCGGCCAAAGAAGTGATTTGGTCCACTTGGTGGATACCAACCGTGTTGTAGTTCCCTTGACGCTCATAGGCTTGATAGTTATTTGCAGTGAGATCTTCGAGGATTGCATAAGCATCCTCGGGATACTTCTTAAGTAACGATCCTCCAGCAGCCCCGTCTACTAAGATCATGGTTGCAGTTTGCAACCCATTATAGAAGGTGGAAACCTGCTGATGTAGGGCTAACCTATGGTGGGGACACTTTCTCAGCAGCTCCTTAAAATGCTCCCAAGCATCGTATAGTGTCTCTTCGTTTTCCTGTGTGAATGTGGTTATATCTCTTATTAGCTTTGCAGTTTTCGAAGGAGGAAAGTATTTATGTAATAATTTTTCGACTAGTTGCGTCCAAATTGTGATACAATCATCAGGTAAAGAATCTAGCCAATTCTTAGCCCTCCCTTCTAGTGAGAACGGAAATAGTCGTAATATAATTGCATCATCGGATGCCCCGTTACATTTAAACATATCACAGATGGCTAAGAAATTTTTTAAAATTAGAATTTGCATCCTCATGACTGAGACCCCCAAACTTATTGTATTAAACTTGTTGCATGATTAGTGGATCTATTTTAAAGTTATTTGTTGCAATTGCCGGACGAGCAATGCTGAAATGCAAACCCCCACTTAGAGGTGTATTATAGTTGTAGCATGTCATGCGAAGAGCATTAGGTTGAACATTTTGTTCAGCATGCTCCTCATTATCATCAACATTGTTTTGCACATGATTATCCATCGCAGGATGAATAATGTTAACGGTCCTAAAGTCTCTCCTGTTTTGTCTATAGGTACGCTCAATTTCAGAATTCAATGGCAATAATTCTACTTGCCTATACCTGGACATACAGTGCACAGGGTTTCAAATAAACTTGATTCAAACAAATAAACAAACAAAGACTTGATCTCTAAGTACTAGGGATTCACTAATATTATGAAAATAATTAACACTAACTCAGAAGCACCTCCCCGACAACGGCGCAAAAAACTTGATACGCCCGAAATAGATGTATATTTACGCAAGTGCACGTGCCAGATCAAGTAATATAAAGTGAGAAGTGATCGTTCCCTCGAGGAGGTGATTGACCTAGTGATCACAATTACTAGCTCTTCCCGTTCTCTAAATTCAAGACGATAATTAAGGTGAATTTCTAGATTTATTTAGAGAAATACTCTTGAGACAAAAACTAAAATGCGCGGACAAGAAAATATTGTTATCCAAGTTTTAGGGAAGCAATCTTGCATGTTAGTTTCCCTTACCTATTGCGATGATTTTTTTATAGAAAAAGCTTTCATGAGTTGTTTGACTTCTATCTTGCAAAGATTTAAAAGCGGATCTTTTTATCCTTCAATTTCCGAGATCCGATCACCCAAATTCCCCAAGTTATCTCTAACTTGGGTGGAAAGAAAGTAACGAAAAGCGCACAAATCCACAATGCTAACTCAAGAGGAAATCTCTTTCTCTCTCGAAGTTATATTGGAAATTAGGTTACACTTACACCGCTCCTCTCTCGATTCTCGCAGTGCAGTAAAAAGATGGAATTTTGACTAAAGAAATACGCGACTCCTCTCTCGAATCTCGCCACGTAATATAAGGGATTCAACCCTAGACTAGCATAACTCCTCTCTTGAATCTCGTCATGCTAATTAGAAGATGAACACTTACTCAAAACATCCACAAATAGAGAACACAGTTTCAATAAAGATAGAAAATCAAACAATCATTAAGTCAAAATATTGAATCAAGTCATCACAATAAGTAAGGTACTCACAACACACAAAATCTAAGAAATCAGTTCATGGCATAGAGATGAAACCAAATTAGATGGATCTTACTAGACATGCATTAGAAAATTCAAAAGTTTCAGGAAATAATTCACTCGGATGTGCAAAATCCGTTGCTCTTGACGATCCGAAGTAGTCTTCTTCTTCTTCTTCTTGCCTAGGGTTTGTAGCCCAAGATGGTTCTTCTCCTCCAAAAGTTTTCCTCCCTATGTCCGGAACTCCTTTTTTTGTCCTTCCTTTTGTCCTTTAAAAACGCCTCAAGATATGCCAAGGGATGTCTCCTTCCATATTTGAAAAGATAGCAAAATTCGAATTTCAAACTCTAAAACCCGCCCAGGAGATGTTGCAACCTTCATTTGCGGGGTGTTGCAACCTTTTTCCAGATTTTGATATTTTGGCAGATTTCCGTCCATGAGCCTATTCCTCTTGCACCACTAGTAAACATACAATTAAAAGAGACCAAATTAGCCTTGAATTAGATAATCAAACAATTACTTTCATTTCTAGAGTTTTTTGTGTTTATTCGTGTCGGATATGCTGAATAATATGTCAGAAAACGTGGCTAGATAACTTCTTTTGGGAAGTTATCACATATCTTTCAAGAAAACTATAAATAGGTCATTATGCCTTCAATTGAAGACAAGCAATTTTAGAGGCTACAAAGAGCTCTGTGGTTGTTCGACGAGGTCGTGGAACTTGGATCGTTCCTCCGCTTGGAATTCGCTCTGCTCCTCTCTAATGTGAAGGCATCTCAAGACATCAAAAATGTGACATCCTTCTCCACATGAGGGCTCTCATCAACGCTCCAGCTTAATAGGAAATGCTTCCATCAAAACTCCGAGGATTTAGCGATTTTCCCACATGTGAGCTCTTACTCAGGCTCCAAGGACTTTGTTTATTCTCTGTTGTTTACATATTCGGAACTTGTAGTGGAGAGATGGTTTGTCACCCTCCAAAGAAATCTCTCAACTCTTGTAAACTCAAACGAACTAGTGAATTTTGGCCCGACACCAATCCGATCACGTGATTTTTTACCCTTTTCCAGGTTTTCCACGTAAAAAAAGCATTTTGTCATTTGCTACCGTTTTTCATTGACTATTTGTGCGCCCGACCCAATTCTGAGCTAAGGCAGTCCGAAACTCTGGGCCGGGAAAAAACTTGGTGACCCCCAACAGACAACCTATCATATATAGTAGGTATTAGAGCTATACTAACAACTTTTTGAATTTTATTGATTTTCAATGTTACTTTTAATTTTGGAATAGTATAATGACTTGAATTGATGTTGTACTTTGAATTTTTTTTGAAATAAATATAATATATGTTAAGTTATTAAATAAAAAAAAATAAGAGTATATTTGTAACTTACACTTTTCAAATACAAGGCTATTATAATTTTATAATATTTCAATTTTATATTTTTAATATTGGGTTATTAAAAAGGGTAAAATCTTAATATCATAAAATAATTTGTAATATTTTATCACTTTCCATCAATATTAATTTCTAAAGAAAAATGTTACATCTTTTGTAGTCATTACAAAGGATAAAGCTGAATATCATAAAATAATTTGATAGATTTTATCATTTTCCATCCATATTTCTAATGGAACGAGCTTTTTTTGTAAACGAGATTAAGGGCTTGTTTGGGAAAGGTTTTCAGAAAGGAGAAGAAGTAGTGGCAAAATGATGGTAGGAAAATGAGCTTTTGAAAAATGTCTATTGGAAAAGGAGAACTGTTTGGGTGAACTCCTTTTGCAGAGCTTTTCAGAAAAGAGAAGCACTTTATAAACTGTTTGGAAAATCTCCGTTGCGGTGACTTTTTTAGTAAAACATAGAAATATTTGATGTAAGGCGGTCTTTTTTAAATAATTATAAAATTATAATAGTACTTCATTCATTAGAAATAAAAGTTGATATTACATCGAAAGACAGAAATTTAAAGCATGCAAACTATATATTAGCTTGATACAACTGTTTTGCAATGCGGTCACGCAATGCAATCATTTCCTGAACACCCACTCACCCACCTCTAACACGATCTGCATTTAATGTTATATTACTGGTCGATGTATGATTTTCTCTTATAATATGTGTCTCGGGATATATTAAGTTTTCGTCATCATCGCAGACCATGAAATTTGGATCAAAACGAGATGCATGTAATGCCCCTGATTTTTTCGATAATTATTTTTATTCTCGTAGTGGCGTAATTTTGGCGTCAGGGTGTCACGTTGACACGTGTTTGGCATGTGCCGTGGTTAAAGCGTGGTTTTTGTTCTGTAGGTTTTTCAGTGTGGCTGGGTTTAGCCTGTTTGCAAGATTCCCTTGCGAGTCGGGTCTGTTTTGGTGACTCGGTGGAGCCTTTTTGGGAATATTTGTGTTTTGGCTTTGGGACGTGTTTGCCCGAGTTTGGTTTATCAGATTTGAATTTCGACTTTGCTGTTAGATTCGTAGCGCCCGTATTTAGCTATAGTGCGAATTTCGTTGAATTCCGAGTTGTTTTGGATTTCGGATCGTTTTGGGATTAATTAATGTTAATTGCAATGTAATATTGTATTATAAATTAATTAATTATGATTATAATATTTACATATATATACACGAAAAAAATCGAAATCCTACTATTCATCTTCCCTAAAACCCGACGACGCCATTTTCGCGGAAGGAGTTCGGTTGACGGACCTTGTTTCGGCCGGCGATTTCCGGTGATCCGGTGGCCGGATCCGTCAATAGAGTAGAGATTTGGATAGCTCTCGGCGAGGGCTACGCGTTCTTGGTAAGATTTCCCCAATTCCTCGAATTTTATACGTTAGGGTTATCGTTTTTTTACTTCTTTTCCCCTCCAAAAGTTTCAGGAAATGTCTTTTTTTCGACCGATCCTTGTTGCGGTGCAAGCGGACGACATTTCTTCGAAGGTTCAACGCAAGTGGATCTTTCCCCCTTACATGTCTGTTTCTTACTTGATTTCCTTCCCTTTTTCCTCCTCCCTTAGAGAATAGGAGTAGTGTAGAATGAGTTTTTGAAGAACCCCTAAGTTAGGGCAAGATTTTGACCAAAACTACAGAAACTAGGAATTCGGGTTAAGCAGAATTAAGCGTATATCGTGATGAATTCGTCGAGTGTCGGTACCTAGCCTAAGTAGAATTTGGCGGGTATCGGGTAGAAATTCGGCGGGTATCGCCGAATTTGGATAAGTCATTTTCGTTGTGAATCATTTTGAGGTCGTCAGATATCATAGGTTAGCTTAAGGCAGTTCGGGAGTATCGCCAGTCTGTTCGTCGAGTATCGCCGATTGCCGCATGTACAACCCCGTATTCGCGGAGTAGGGTCCCTTCGGCATGCGCAGGGCCAGTTTTAAGCTTTTAAGCTTTTTGGATATTTTGGACTCTTGGTGGCCAATTTTGGCTCTAGCTTGGAAATATACTAGTAGGGGAGGAAAGATTTGCCTCCCCCCTTGCCCACTTCCTTGAGGGTCGGGTGCGGCAAGTTGGCCGGCACCCCCCGACGGGGTGAAGTGCGAGGTGGGGGCAGCGGGGTTGACTGGAGACCGGAGTCTCGTCCCCCTGCCCCTTAGCCCCGGGCAGGGGCGAGACCGCCGGCCAGGCGGGCTCTCGCCCCGCGAGACCAGCGCGTCGGGCGAGACCGCCGGCCTGGCGAGCTCTCGCCCCGCAAGGCCAGCGCGCCGGGCGAGGCCGCCGGCCAGGCGGGCTCTCGCCCCGCGAGGCCAGCGGGCAGGGGCAAGACCGCCGGCCAGGCGGGCTCTCGCCCCGCGAGGCCAGCGCGCCGGGCGAGACCGCCGGCCTGGAGGGCTCTCGCCCCGCAAGGCCAACGCGCCGGGCGAGGCCGCCGGCCAGGCGGGCTCTCGCCCCGCGAGGCCGACGCGCCGGGCGAGGCCGCCGGCCAGGCGGGCTCTCGCCCCGCGAGGCCAGCGCGCCGGGCGAGACCGCCGGCCTGGCGGGCTCTCGCCCCGCGAGGCCAGTTCGCCGGGTGAGACCGGCCGGCCAGGCCCTCGCCCGCGCGGCTAGTCCCCCCCGGGCTCTTGGTGTCCAGGGAGGCGGGAGGAGTGTGGTTTGGTCTCCTCTCGCCCTTGGACCACTTTGCCCCTGGGAGGGATTTTTCCCTTTTTACCCTACAGTGTGGGTGTTTTCTATTGGCTTGAGGTATGTTTGCCCTAGGGGCATTTTGGTCTTCTTACCCCCAAGACTTGGAAAAACTATAAATAGATCCTTGAGGGTGCCTTGGGGAGCATTCATTCATTCCTTAGCCACAAAAATCTCTTTGGCTTTCTTCCTCCAAGGCACCTAGCTCAAGCATTGGCTAGGGAGGGGGAGACCTCAAAGGTCTTCCGGGTGTGAGGTGGGACCTCCACGCTAGAGCCGAGGGTCTGTCCCATAGCTTCCTAAGTTTCGGTCCGTGACGTTCTTCCGAGCATAGTAGGTGTGAGGTCACCCCTTTTCCCAAGGGTCGAACTCCACAGAAGTCAATTTTGGCTTCGGTCATTTTTGGCTTCAACAGTTTTGGTGCGGTGAGCGTGGAGAGTGACCAGCACAGAAAATCTCGGGTGAGCGTCATGGCTGGAGATCAGGGAGGTGGTGATGACCTCGGTGGCCTCCCCAACCCCGGACCCTTTGTAGGAAGGGAGGAGTTCATGGCTTCCATCGAAGGCATCATGGGGATGCTTAGAAGCATTGCCCCTCGGGCTGACATCTCAACCCCCACCCCCCAGGGACTAGCTCCCAGGGGTCTAGGCGAGCTAACCCAGAGTGGTCTCGTCGAGCTGGCTCATAGGGGGCAATGCGAGATCACCCCAGCAGGGGGAGAAGCAAGTGTGCCGGATAGGAGACTTGGGAAGGAAAGGATGGTAGAGGGGGTCGAGCGAGACCTCCCAGGCCGGGAGCTGTTCCCCAGTCTGGCGAGAGCTAGCCCCCCAGGCGAGCAGGTCGCGCGAGTGGAGGTGGCGAGAGCTCCCCTTAGGGGGTCACCCTTTAGTGAGTTGATCATCTCAGCTCCCGTTCCCGAGGGGTTCAGAGAGCCGGACATGGCTTACTATACCAGGAAGGATGACCCCATCCAGCACCTGTAGTGGTTCGAGGATGCTGTCTCCATCAGGCCAATGACAGACGCCTTCAAGTGCCGTCTATTTGCGATCACCTTGAAAGAGAAGGCGAGGGACTGGTTCCATCAACTCCCTCCAAGGTCCATCTTCGGGTTTGAAGATTTGAGTCGGAGCTTTCAGCTTCGCTTCTCTACCTCCAAGAAGAGGAAGAAAGGTCCTGAGTCCCTCTTCCTGATAAAGCAAAGGGCCGAGGAGTCGCTGGCCCACTACGTTGACAGGTTCCAGGAGGAAGTCCTTGACATCCAAGAGGTGCCAGGGTATGCCCTCCAGATGGCGTTCACGGTGGGGTTGCGCGAAGGATTCTTCAAGATGAGCTTGACTCGGAAGGCCCCCCTTTCCTTCGAGGAGCTGATGGAAAGGGCGGCAGAGGAGATAGTCATGGAGGCAGCCAACCCGGCCTTTGTGAAGAAGTTGGCAAATTTGACGGAGGTGGAGTCCAAGGAGCAAGGAGGCTCGAGGCACCAGGAAGGAAGGCGGAGAGAGGAGCAGAGAGTTCATGGGTTCCAGAGACAAGAGGGTCCGGAGCCAGGCTGGAGGCAGCAGGGAGGACCTGCCCATGGTCCAAGAAGAGATCTCATCCAGGATGGGGGGAACTTTCACGGGGGCCAAGGGAGGTTCAACTTCCAGAGGCAAGCCCCAAGACAGCTCCTGCCCCCACCCCAGCAAGCAATGGCGATTGGCCGAAGGGAGAGGAAGAATCGTAGGGGGAAGGGGGAATCAGAGTAGAGTTACCGTACTGCGACTTCCACCAGCTGGAAGGTCACGCCACGGCTACCTGTCCCGAGTTCCTGGAGATGAGGGGGGCGAGAGCTCCAGCCCAGCAGCAGCCGGAGCGGATCGAAGCTCTGCCCCAAGGAGGTGGAGGTGATGATGTGTGTGAGGACCGGGTCGATGTAGGGCCCCGAGGTGGTATAGCCGTGATCCACGGAGGGGTGGGGATTGAAGCCACTCGGAAGGCAAGTCTCCATGTAATGTATCGACGGAGCGTTGCCTCGACATCCCAGACCCCTCCCCCGGAAGAAAGGGTCACCTTCTCGTCAAAGGACATGCCAGAGCATGAGGATCCCTTCTGCGATGCCTTGGTCATCCAGGCAGCCGTCGAAGGCTTCACTGTCTCCCGGATCTTGGTTGATAACGGAAGCTCGGTCAACATCATTTTCAAGAAGGCGTTCGAAGGGATGAATGTGGAGCCAAGGAGGGTAGTAGCGTTGGATGGACCTCTGTTTGGATTCTTAGGGGAGAGGAAGGAGGTGGAAGGTGGAGTCGGACTCCAGGTGAAGTTAGGAGGGACCTCAAGGAACTGTAGGTTCGTCATTGTTGACGCTCCAAGCAGCTACAACGCCATCTTCGGAAGGCCCCTCATCAGCGCCTTCCGGTGTGTGCCCTCATCCTTCCACCAGTGCCTCAAGTTCAACTCAGATAGGATCCAGGTCAGGATCAAGGGAGACTCCAAGATGGCGAGGCAGTGCTACGTCACGGCTGTCAACACCATCTCTTGGTTGGCTAAGGCGGAGGAGATGGAGAAGATCATGGAGAGCCTGAGCAGGATTGAGGTGTCCAGCGGGAGAGAACCTGACGGCGACCACCATGCCCAGGCCCCCTAAAGAAGCCTCGTCTCGGCGGAGTCATGTATCTTGTTTTTCTTTATGTTGTAATGAGTCCAACCTCCGACCGGTAGGGTCGGGAGGGTCATGTAACCCAACTATTTTCCCCTTTTGAGGATGTTGAATTTTGGCAGAGTTCAGGTGACATGCCCCGTCCCTAAGTCCTTTTGCTCCGAGATGATTCCGCTGCCAGGCTCTCACTAGCTGGCAGGGCAGGTTGATCTCTCATGAAAGCTAAGTCCTTTTGCTCCGAGATGATTCCGCTGCCAGGCTTTCACTAGCTGGCAGGCTAGGTTGATCTCTCGTGGAAGCTAAGTCCTTTTGCTCCGAGATGATTCCGCTGCCAGGCTCTCACTAGCTGGCAGGGCAGGTTGATCTCTCGTGGAAGCTAAGTCCTTTTGCTCCGAGATGATTCCGCTGTCAGGCTTTCACTAGCTGGCAGGGCAGGTTGATCTCTCGTTGAAGCTAAGTCCTTTTGCTCTGAGATGATTCCGCTGCCAGGCTCTCACTAGCTGGCAGGGCAGGTTGATCTCTCTTGGAAGCCCAAGTCCTTTGCTCCGATGATGATTCCGCTGTCAGGCTCCCACTAGCTGACAATGCCGGTTGATCTCTCGTGGAAGCCCAAGTCCTTTGCTCCGATGATGATTCTGCTGTCAGGCTCCCACTAGCTGACAAGGCCGGTTGATCTCTCGTGGAAGCCCAAGTCCTTTGCTCTGATGATGATTCCGCTGTCAGGCTCTTACTAGCTGACAAGGCCGGTTGATCTCTCGTGGAAGCCCAAGTCCTTTGCTCCGATGATGATTCCGATGTCAGGCTCTCACTAGCTGACAAGGCCGGTTGATCTCTCGTGGAAGCCCAAGTCCTTTGCTCCGATGATGATTCCGCTGTCAGGCTCTCACTAGCTGACAAAGCCAGTTGATCTCTCGTGGAAGCCCAAGTCCTTTGCTCCGATGATGATTCCGCTGTCAGGCTCTCACTAGCTGACAAGGCCGGTTGATCTCTCGTGGAAGCCCAAGTCCTTTGCTCCGATGATGATTCCGCTGTCAGGCTCTCACTAGCTGACAAGGCCAGTTGATCTCTCGTGGAAGCTAAGTCCTTTTGCTCCGAGAAGATTCCGCTGCCAGGCTCTCACTAGCTGGCAGGGCAGGTTGATCTCTCATGGAAGCTAAGTCCTTTTGCTCCGAGATGATTCCGCTGCCAGGCTCTCACTAGCTGGCAGGGCAGGTTGATCTCTCGTGGAAGCTAAGTCCTTTTGCTCCGAGATGATTCCGCTGCCAGGCTCTCACTAGCTGGCAGGGCAGGTTGATCTCTCGTGGAAGCTAAGTCCTTTTGCTCCGAGATGATTCCGCTGTCAGGCTCTCACTAGCTGGCAGGGCAGGTTGATCTCTCGTGGAAGCTAAGTCCTTTTGCTCCGAGATGATTCCGCTGCCAGGCTCTCACTAGCTGGCAGGGCAGGTTGATCTCTCGTGGAAGCTAAGTCCTTTTGCTCCGAGATGATTCCGCTGCCAGGCTCTCACTAGCTGGCAGGGCAGGTTGATCTCTCGTGGAAGCTAAGCCCTTTTGCTCCGAGATGATTCCGCTGCCAGGCTCTCACTAGCTGGCAGGGCAGGTTGATCTCTCGTAGAAGCTAAGCCCTTTTGCTCCGAGATGATTCCACTGCCAGGCTCTCACTAGCTGGTAGGGCAGGTTGATCTCTCCTGGAAGCTAAGTCCTTTTGCTCCGAGATGATTCCGCTGCCAGGCTCTCACTAGCTGGCAGGGCAGGTTGATCTCTCGTGGAAGCTAAGTCCTTTTGCTCCGAGATGATTCCGCTGCCAGACTCTCACTAGCTGGTAGGGCAGGTTGATCTCTCGTGGAAGCTAAGTCCTTTTGCTCCGAGATGATTCCGCTGCCAGGCTCTCACTAGCTGGCAGGGCAGGTTGATCTCTCGTGGAAGCTAAGTCCTTTTGCTCCGAGGTGATTCCGCTACCAGGCTCTCACTAGCTGGCAGGGCAGGTTGATCTCTCGTGGAAGTTAAGTCCTTTTGCTCCGAGATGATTCCGCTGCCAGGCTCTCACTAGCTGGCAAGGCAGGTTGATCTCTCGTGGAAGCTAAATCCTTTTGCTCCGAGATGATTCCGCTGCCAGGCTCTCACTAGCTGGCAGGGCAGGTTGATCTCTCGTGGAAGCTAAGTCCTTTTGCTCCGAGATGATTCCGCTGTCAGGCTCTCACTAGCTGGCAGGGCAGGTTGATCTCTCGTGGAGGTTGACTTTTTACCCTGAGGGGGTCTCGCCACCCAGGCTCTCATCAGCTGGCATGGCAGGTTGACCCCCCAGGAGGCTAAGTGCTTGTTACCCTGAGAGGGTCTCGCCACCCAGGCTCTCATCAGCTGGCATGGCAGGTTGACCCCCTAGGAGGCTAAGTGCTTGTTACCCTGAGGGGGTCTCGCCACCCAGGCTCTCATTAGCTGGCATGGCAGGTTGACCCCACAGGAGGCTAAGTGCTTTTTACCCTGAGGGGGTCTCGCCACCCAGGCTCTCATCAGCTGGCATGGCAGGTTGACCCCCCAGGAGGCTAAGTGCTTTTTACCCTGAGGGGGTCTCGCCACCCAGGCTCTCATCGGTTGGCATGACAGGATGACCCCTCGGAAAAGGCCTCACTGTCTTTTGACACCGCGAGAGCAAGCTATACTCAGCGAATACGTTGGGTTGGATGTTTCTTTCCGAGCTTGTGCCAACCTCGAAAAGAGCGGGGATTGTGTACAACCCCGTATTCGCGGAGTAGGGTCCCTTCGGCATACGCAGGGCCAGTTTTAAGCTTTTAAGCTTTTTGGATATTTTGGACTCTTGGTGGCCAATTTTGGCTCTAGCTTGGAAATATACTAGTAGGGGGAGAAAATATTTGCCTCCCCCCTTGCCCACTTCCTTGAGGGTCGGGTGCGGCAAGTTGGCCGGCACCCCCCGACGGGGTGAAGTGCGAGGTGGGGGCAGCGGGGTCGACTGGAGACCGGAGTCTCGTCCCCCCTGCCCCTTAGCCCCGGGCAGGGGCGAGACCGCCGGCCAGGCGGGCTCTCGCCCCGCGAGACCAGAACGTCGGGCGAGACCGCCGGCCTGGCGGGCTCTCGCCCCGCAAGGCCAGCGCGCCGGGCGAGGCCGCCGGCCAGGCGGGCTCTCGCCCCGCGAGGCCAGCGGGCAGGGGCAAGACCGCCGGCCAGGCGGGCTCTCGCCCCGCGAGGCAAGCGCGCCGGGCGAGACCGCCGGCCTGGAGCGCTCTCGCCCCGCAAGGCCAACGCGCCGGGCGAGGCCGCCGGCCAGGCGGGCTCTCGCCCCGCGAGGCCAGCGCGCCGGGCGAGACCGCCGGCCTGGAGGGCTCTCGCCCCGCAAGGCCAACGCGCCGGGCAAGGCCGCCGGCCAGGCGGGCTCTCGCCCCGCGAGGCCGGCGCGCCGGGCGAGGCCGCCGGCCAGGCGGGCTCTCGCCCCGCGAGGCCAGCGCGCCGGGCGAGACCGCCGGCCTGGCGGGCTCTCGCCCCGCGAGGCCAGTTCGCCGGGCGAGACCGGCCGGCCAGGCCCTCGCCCGCGCGGCTAGTCCCCCCCGGGCTCTTGGTGTCTAGGGAGGCGGGAGGAGTGTGGTTTGGTCTCCTCTCGCCCTTGGACCACTTTGCCCCTGGGAGGGATTTTTCCCTTTTTACCCTATAGTGTGGGTGTTTTCTATTGGCTTGAGATATGTTTGCCCTAGGGGCATTTTGGTCTTCTTACCCCCAAGACATGGAAAAACTATAAATAGACCCTTGAGGGTGCCTTGGGGAGCATTCATTCATTCCTTAGCCACAAAAATCTCTTTGGCTTTCTTCCTCCAAGGCACCTAGCTCAAGCATTGGCTAGGGAGGGGGAGACCTCAAAGGTCTTCCGGGTGTGAGGTGGGACCTTCACGCTAGAGCCGAGGGTCTGTCCCATAGCTTCCTAAGTCTTCGGTCCGTGACGTTCTTCCGAGCATAGTAGGTGTGAGGTCACCCCTTTCCCCAAGGGTCGAACTCCACAGAAGTCAATTTTGGATTCGGTCATTTTTGGCTTCAACACCGCAAGTCATTTTCGTTGAGTATAGAAGGATTCGTCGAGTATCATCTTCCGATTCGTCGAGTATCTTTGAGGTTCGTCGGGTATACTCGCCGAATTTGGCCTGAACTTAGAATATTTTCGCTGATTTTGTCCGATTCGTCGAGTTTGTCCTTAGGGTTTATTTTGGGTATGTTTGTCGTAAGAAGTGTTTAGACTTTGGTATTTGGGTTTTGCTGGATTTTTAGGTTGTGTTTTACGGCTAGATCGACAGTGGATAAAGGACCGCCAATTGGACATTGTATCGTGAATCGTTGCACGTGGTAATTTGTTTTGGGTCTCTGTTTACAGGCTATTTAGGTGTGTTGGACCTTGTGGCCACCACCGTGATGCCTCTGAGATATTTGGGTCTGATAGTTCGGTTTTGGACATTTTGGTCGCCGACACAGATCCGTGGTTTTTATCAGTGTTAATGATTCACATGTTTGGGACTGTATAGTTCCTTTTCCTCCTGTAGTGTTGGCTTTTGTTGGCTGTTTGCTTATGCAAGTTTGAGCGAAGCAAGGAAACTTCTCGCACTTGGTGCACTCTTCTCATTTTACTGACGATTATTTTCTTACTTGCCTCTTTTGTTGATTATACTATCTGAGGTTGTCAGCATTTCTCTTGGTAGGCTTTGGTAACCCCTTCTGTTTTCACTTGTTTATATTTAATTGTTTCCTTTTGCCACTTGTATTTTCTTGCTGAGGTGTTCTTTCTTTGAATGTCTCAGGTTTAGGGCAGTAGCCGGTTGAGCGGCTAGGTTGGTGTTGCTAGTGGACTGATGTGTTGCTAGTGGACTGATGTGTTGCATAGGTTTTTCTCACCCTTGTGAGGTACGTAGTTTTTGGTTGTTTCTTGTTAGTACAGACATACATGCTCTACAGTGGATTCGTGTCAGGTTGTTGACGCTCACTGGTGGATTTCTTCTAAAATGCTAATTACTTTGCTAATCTGCTAGTTTTACCTCTTTGTGGTTGTTTTTTCTTGCTCTCTGGGTTATGTTTTATGTTATGTTGCATGTTAGGTATTTTAACTTCTAAAGGCATTACTACTAGTATTTCATACATGCCATCTTTCTAAAACTAATTTATTATTTTCTAAACTAACATAAAGACCATTTCTATACCTATAATAAATCTAAAGTCTTGCATGTCACGGGATGTCCTTCAGGGATGTTTATGCTCGCGTAGGATGTTAAATCAACATAATCAAAGTATTTCCGCAGCGTATAACTATATTTTTACTCGTGGATTAGTTGATCCACTGTGCCGAGGGATACAACCATCTTAACTTAAAACTGGATTTCTTTCATAATAACTTATGAATTTCATTTAAATAGTAGAGTTTGGAGTCTTGCCTGAGCATCTGCATTTATCCCTTGCATGGTGCGGCATCACGACACGTATTTTCCTTTACTCTGATATAACTTCAATGCGGGAAAATGCAGGTTGTGACAATGCATGCCTACGAATATAGTTATGCAAAGTCATGGTTGCTATGGCAATATCCATTGCTTTACTAAACTATATTGAGGCATGCCCCTGAGTATAGCCCACTTCTTCTTCCAGACACCGAATGCCCGCTCTATGACACTACGCAGTGAGGAATGCACATGATTGAATATTTCTTGTCTTCCTTGTATAGGACGATTTCCCGGCGCAAAGTCTGGAAAATGATATCGTGTTTCTGAATATGGCTTTAAGAACCCTCGTTGTAGTGGATATACAGCATCAACCAAGTAATATTTTCCTAAAATTAAAAAAACAATAATTATCACTCTTTTAAATTACTCTAATTTCATAATTAAAATTTTACCTGTAGGCGAAAACGGAAAATGATAACTTGGTTCCATGAGTGCACGCTGAAAGATATCACTGTCATGAGTCGAACCCTCCCATCCAGCCAGCACAAACGTGAAACACATTTTGAAGTCGCATACTGCCATAATATTTTGGGTTGACGTACCATGACGTCCAATGTATGCAGCTTAAAGTTCAGGTGGAACTCGTGCACCGATATGTGTCTCATCTATTGCTCCAATGCAGTTCTCAAAACATGGCATATATCGAGCATCATTTAAAATGTGTTGTGGAATTTCACTGAAGTGTTCATCAGTTGGCGTTATAATATCAGATGATAATTTTTTCAGGGCAGTTATTCCTGCTAAAAAATATCTATTCATTATTTTCGTTGAATGTTGGAATCTTTTTTTGTTACCCTCATTGATTCATTATGTGCTAAAATGTACAATGTCAGTGCGAGAACTTCTCGTGAGGTAGTTCTTCTTGAATCATGAAACCCATAACGTTTTTCAAGCACATGCAGTAGATTGTGAAAAATACGCTTTGACATCCGTAAATTCTCATAAATTCTAGTGGGATGTCCATTTAGCAATTCTCCGATCCATTTATCACCTTATTGGTGTGATGTCACGCATGGATTTTTGCTGGATGATGAACTCCTACTGTGCACCATAGATACAGCTGATGACTGGTTATGGTGAGTCAAAATTTCTCGAGTTTGATTGACCAAATAATTCACTCTTTCTTGAATTTTCTCATTGGAGCTATCTGAATTATCAGAGGACATTGATAACTATGCAAACAGATAAATAAAATCATAACGGATTTAATTATATATATAACTTAGGGCATTCAAAAACATTGCTCGGTGTAAACTCAACAAAAAGAAACAAACACGGAATATTTCAACTCTAAAGTAAATAAGGAACTGAAATCAAGAGGCATCATTACTGAATAGAGCTGCAGGTATAACCAGAAACAGAATAGGATGTATGACCAAATATGTTAAAAATTCAACTCACTTTTTTTTTTGCAAAATTCAACTCACCCAGGCATCCATTCAGCAGCAACACCCATACGATTCAGGTAGCAATCAATGATAATGCAAAATGCATCATAAGTAAAATATTAATCTCTAGTCAATAAGTTTATATAAGCTAGTCAACATGTTTTTGAATGTCAATTCCAAAATAAAAAAATTTAAATATGACATCATATCACCAACTAACAACACCTATTAATAAAGAAAGGATTAGTCGATGATAAATATTGTATGAATCTCAATTACACAGAAGATGATATCGTTAATCAGAAAACCTGATCACTAGAGCTGCTAGAAAAAATCAAAACTTTCAGGGCCATTTTCCCAGCACAACATCTCAACATAAAGAGAGTTATAAATGCCAACTGTTACTGCAAGATAGAGAAAATTTGAGGAACATGCCGCTTTTTGTTCTGGTGAAAGACACCTGATACCCGAAACACGAATCTGGGAGAATAAAAAAACTACCATTGAGGCTTCATGTCTTGCTTCAAGGGCGACATTGTTGTGTATGTTATTCAAAAATTACGGGGGCAGAAACTGTGACATTATTAAAGATTAGTCGGATTTGTGCGTTATTACTCTTTATTTATAATTAATTAGAGCTATTCCATTGGGGCCTTCCTTCTTAGGCTCTGTTTGGCACAGTGATGGCGATCGTAAACGCATGGATTAAACCATCATTCGTTAAAGATCACCTAACAAACATCATCTGTTTGAACATAAAAGTGGATGAAATTCATTATGTGGATATTAACGAATGACAATTTAACTCCCGTGTTCATGACCGCCACCATTGTGCCAAACGGAGCCCAAGTTTGCTAAAATACAGTTGTGCCCCTCTTACTTTTTTGCGAATAGCTATCTGACGTGTTGGTTTCTTAAAGTGTCTTCCTTAGGCATTTTTTATTTTGGCGAATTACGGATTATACATTATATATATAAGCACAAGAGAACATCAATAAGGTAATAACTAGAAGTAGTTTAAATTATAAGAATGTTAATAGAGACTTATAAGATAAGATAAAAATCTTGAGTATAAAATTTTTTTCATATAAGTGCTCGTAGAGACTTATATAATAAAAGTTTTCAAATGCATTGCAAATAAGACATGATGATTCCATTGCGAATAAAACATGAAATGCACTGCCTCTACAGTCAACATGTTTATATGACAATAAAATATCATATTCTAATAATGTTACCATGTCAAAATGTTTATATGACAATAAAAACACGTTAAAAATTACATTGTCCATTGTATGGCCAAACAAGCTATAAGCTCAAACAAGCACATGAGAATGGGATGGAGAGGCAACGACACCAACGAATGATCAAAATAACATCAAATCACGAAAATTTCACTCAATTACAAGTGAATGATAAAAACATTTCATAGCAGAAATTCTAATCCCCGCCTAGAAGGCGTTAAATGTGATCATGAAAACCTAAAACATACTCGTTTGAAAGAAGCACTAATTGCATTAAAAGATATAACCACATTCATACTCCACGGATAACTACAACCATCTAAACCATACTTTGTATTTTGTGTATATCGCGCCTGCAACCACCTAACTTTGAGCTCCTCCAGAATACTCATGAAGGTTTCTCTGTTGCTCTTATCTCTAAGAAGCAACGTGCAGTAATCATAGAAGTCAAAGTCCCCCATAATCTCTGGATATTTTCCAAGCTCTCTGATTGCTTCTGGAATGGTAAACAATGCAAAGAAGATTTATATCTTTGGAGGTTCCTTCATAACACGACCTATTATACGAGATGTCTCTGCTATCTCCCCCATGGAGAAACTCATTGCTCCTTTTCTTCCAGCAATCTTCTTCTTGTCATTTTCTTTTATCTTCTACCTACCTTCCGATGAGCCAGAGGGTCGAGTGGAGGTAGTATCCACTCTCGGGCTTGTTGCATTAGGGGAGAAATCTTCAATAGCTCGACTGTTACCATCATCAGACATGTCATGTTCATTAACAGATTCTTGCCCCATGTTTCGTGAACTTGGGGCCCATGCAAGATCTTCGGTAACAACTACTTGGTTAAACATCTTGTCTAGTTTTTCCTCCAACTCTGGAATTATACCTAAGTATCGAAACTTCTTTGCAGTAGGGACCATCTAAAAGTATATATCAAATTAATGATAATATAATTAAGTAAAAAAATATCAAGAAAAACATCAAAAGAATTTAATTACCTTCAGTCTTTCATCTCACCATTCATCAGAAGCGTCGATAGTTTTTTGTGAGGGATTCCAACCCAATCCAATTTCTCCCCGTTTCAACTCTCGCCAAATCTTTCATTCTCTCTTTATCTTGTCTCATTTATTTTTCATTTGTTTTTGGTTGCATGACTTTCCCGTTCGTTCACGATACTTATTCACCAGATTACTCCATCTTTCTTTGCTAAAACGAGTTGTTGGTCTATTCCCCAACTTAATTTCCTTTATACATAGGTCACATCACATCATTCATTTCCCAGTTTGCAGAATTTTCACCTTCTCTATGTTTACCCATTATGAAAGACTGAACATAAAAAAAATTAATAAATTCATCACAATGATTCAATAAAGCATATTCAGAAAGTTCTGCAATACAATACGATTCCACATCACACACACACAATACACATTCATAACACACATCACTCATTCGCCACATACACAATACACACACATACACACACAACACACGTTCAACACATCCAACACACATTCAACACTTACGTACAACACACATTCAACATAAATTCACATTACACACACATTCATAACACAGATCACACATTCACCACACATTTAACACAAGCAAAATACACTTCCACATCACATAGACACACAACACACAGTCAACACTTACAGACAACTCAAATACAACACACATTTAACACTTACAACACAAATACAACACACACTACACACATTCATAACAAACATCACACATTCACCACACATTCAACACATACACAATACATTTCCACATCACATAAACTAGAAATATACACAGAAATATACAAAACAGGAGTCTAATCTGAATATTAATCATCCCCCTCTTGTATAACATTGAAGTGGTATAGAACAATTTGAGTACTAATCATCTTATATAGTAATTTGAATTTTCTAGTTAACATTTGAAATTAGAAATAAACAAAAGGAGAATAAAATCTGTGAGCAAACGGAGAACAAAATTTGTTGGGAAATGGAGAAGATCGGAACAAAAATTCTTAGAAAAAAATAATATCACATGAGAATAAGAATGCACAGATTTCCTTCTTCACCAAAATCTCACAAGAGAGAACAAAAAAGAAATCTGCAAAGGAATCAGAGAAGATCGAAATCATACCTTAGAATAATTTGAGATTGGGAAGAAGGAGAAGCAAACGTTTTCAGATTTGAGAAGAACAAAGCCTTGCGAAGGAGTTGGCAACCTACGTAAGGGGATCGCGACCTGCAAAGAAGATCGGGACATTTTCAGATCTGCCTGGGCGAACAATCGGCGAACGATCGGAAGAGAAAAACTGCAGTCCGGCGGAATCATACCTGGGCCTGAGAAGAAACTACACCGAGAAGGAGAAGGGAGCTCTGGGCGAACGATCGGAAGAGAAAAACTGGAGTCCGGCGGGGTAGAGTTGAGCGAACAGGGGAGGAGTCGGGCGACCAATCGATCGGGAAGGAGGAGTTGGGCGAACGATCGGGAAGGAGGAGTCGGGGGCGGCAGAAAAAGTAGGGAAATGGAACTCTCAGATGGGGAGATCGGAGTAATTACACACTCTCGTGAGAGACATGGGGCTCCGCCCCTACGATCAATCGCGGCAGTACCAATTTTACGGGCAAATCAAAAATGTATATGTGCAAACCAAATTGTTACGTGCAAACAAATATAAATTTTTTAAAAAATTCTTTAGCAAAATATCAACAAATAATTTAGCAACAATATTATAAAATTTAACATATTATAAAAGTTTCAAATTCATCATATAAATTTTCTTTTAACGATGAGTGCATCTTTTCGACGTTCTTTTTCTTCGCTGAAGAAATACGAAAATAAATGATGAAAATGAGAAATACGAAAAAAATTGTTTAAATGTGCAGCTTGCTTCAGATCAAAAGAGATGAAAATGAGTGAGAATGTCCGGCGCAAATAAATTTTGAGCTCCCACAGTGGTCAAAAGCGAGAATGTGTGGTAGGTGTCATCGCGTATGGCTTGCGGTAGGCGTTGGCGGCGGCGTCGATGGCAGCGGCAGCGACGTTGGCGGCAGCGGCGTTGGCGGCGGCGAAGAGAGAGGCGTCGGCGGTGGTGGCGGTGTCGTCGCATATGGCTCACTCCTGTCAACATGATGAAGAAATGGTTTGCCTCTATTAATTTTAACTCAACATTTAAAATAATTGTTTAAACGTTTTTATTTTAAAATCTTGTTTGCACCTATTCAAAATAGGTTTGCTCATAACAATTATCTTAATTAATACTGCTTAAAATAAACACACTATCAATTAATAAGTGTGAAAATTCATTATACGTCATATATAACTGGTAATTCGTCGAAATCAGAGATGACTGAGAACGGCTTAGAAGATCTCGCCCATCTGGGGCGAATAGAGAAGATCTTGCCCATGCATGGGGCAAGTGTAGAAGATCTTGCCCATACCTACGGCGAGCTCAGATTTTCACCTCATCTCAGGCCATTTAGGCTTGTGAATATCACTTCAATTAAAGCGAGAGCGGCTATTTGAAGAGCAGACCCCCTCCACCTTGGATTTCCTTATAAATAGGACCCCAAGACACAAGTAGAAGATACCTTAACCACCACCCCTCCTCATGGTGGGCAAATTCAGTATCCTCCTCACTTGTACCGAGCTTAACACTGATTTTAGGAGGGAAAATGAAGTTCTAGTAGACTTACGGGTGTGTGGCAGAACATCCTCGCTGCAGCAAGCGAGTCTTGTTTGTACGCGATTCAAGGTGATTTCTTGTGTTCGCTAGCCTCTTCTACTCATATCTCATCCAGGTCGACCACTAGACCAGTAAAATTTGATCACTCCCAAGTCGGAACAGCAAGATCAAAAATCTTGATTCCAACACACAACATTTTGAATTTTTATTACAAAATTTTAGTAGTGGAGATTGTGATTCATAAAATAACTTGATTTATTTGATCACTTTTCATCTATTATTCTAAAAGAAAAGGTCACACCTTTCAATGTCAAGACTTCATAATTACAAAGAGTAAATTAAATTAAGCATAATGAAATAATTTGGCTTATTTTATTATTTTTCATTCATATTTCAAATGAAAGGATTATTTTGTAAATTGTGAAAACTTAGATAGGGAAGGTAAATGTAATTTCTAAAAAAAAGTGGTATATATAATAATAATAATAATAATAATAATAATAATAGTGATAATAATACACATGCAAGGGCTGGTTCTTTAGGATTGAGTTTGCCTTAAAAAGAATCAGACGAGAGTTCAAAGCTAAACCACATATCCCTAAAATCCCTTGGAAAGGAGATAAGGACATCCACCCTACCCTTTAGAAAGGGCTGCTTTCTCGCTGTACTAGTATTATTTTATTGGGTACGTAGGGTGTTAATTGAATCCAAAATATGAGTTCAAAGCTAAACCACATATCCAAAGAATCCCTTAATTAATTCCAAGGTGATCGAATGGTCCCCCCCCCCCCCCCCTACCCTTCCAAAGGGCCGCTTTCTGATCTACTGTTACCTACACGCTAATTTAATCTCCTCCCACTGCCCTAAACTTTCTGAAAGGCGATCGATGACGTTTCAGAATCTAAAAAGGGGCTTCTTTTTTGCATGACAAGCTTCCTCTTTTCATCTGCTTTTTTTTTTCCGAGTAGAGGTGGTGGCCGACTGCAGCAAAAGAACCCTAATAAGTGAAGTAGCAGTGGAGATTGCGATTCATACATCCATTTTTATTTCAATATTATACATAATCACATATTCTTCCATGCATTGTCAAAAAGGAGCAAAAAAAATAAAGGAGAAAAATAGCAGCATGCCCCCAGTAAACATTATTTATATATTATTCTCCAATGATTGATGCATATCTTCTTCTGCCATGAAATTCTGCATGGGAGCAATTGAATAGAGGTAATCAAAAGAAGGATCAAATAATATTATAGAATACACATATTTATGTGGTTCATTCGAAGATGGGCGTAGACACCTACAGCCAGTCCGATTTTCACTTAAATCAAGAATAGAGACGGTTACAGAAAGTGAGAAACTCTGAATTTTAGGAAAATTGGAGACCCTAGAACGACAATAAATTTATAATTAACACTGATGAAATCCAGCCCCGGGTAATGGACTCTGCACTTCTATATATAGAGTTCATTAACTGACGAGCTCATTAGAAAGGTCTAAACTCAGGCTCCATTTGGCACAGTGGTGGTGATAATGAACATGAGGGTTAAATTGTCATTCGTTACATCAACTTTTATGTTCAAATGGATGATGTTTGTTAGATGATTCTTAACGAATGACGGTTTAACTCGTGCATTTATGACAGTGCCAAACGGAGCCTCAATAAACAGAACTTTAAAACCGGCAGAAAATCACAACAAGAAAAACCTTGATTAGTAAGGAGCAAAATTCGTTGCTAATTAGCTAAATTCGTTGCTAATTTTAATTAGCAAGTAATTTAGAAACGAAACAAATTTGTAGCTAATTATATGATCATAGTTAAATTTAGTAAAGAATTTATTTCTTTCTAATTAGCAAAGATAATTTAGGAAGAAATTCTTTTGATGCTAATGTTTTGTATTTTATATAATTATTTGATTAAATTAAAATAATATTTATATACAAAAAAAATATTTTTTAATATGCACCTGCTGAGATTCAAACTGCAGACCTCTCACAAATAATTTCTTTATCTGACCAACCCTCCTAATTAATTAATTCATTTTTTTATTTACGGTAATATATATAATTATAATTATAATTATAAATTTATATTATTTACATATATGATTATTTATTTATACATACATATATTTATTTATTAATTTATTTATACATATAAATACATATATTTTTATTTATAGTTTAATACATATAGTTTATTATATATAATTATTTATATGTATCGCGATTTTGTATATTATATATATTTGTGTATATATTATATTTATATATATATTTTATATGTATATATTTATTTATTTCTCGTTGGTGCAAGGCGGGGAGATCGTGCAGGAGTGTGACGAGCTCGGCGGGGAGGTCGTGCGGGAGAGTGACAATCTTAGCAGAGGAGGAGATATCGAGATGAGAATGTGGATATCAAAGGCTTCTTTAATTTGCTTAAGAACTCATAAATATATATATATATATATATATATATATATATATATATATATATTAAATGTGATAGGAAAATATTTGGAGGGAATTGAATATTTCTCTCCATAAATTTTTAATCTAAAACAATTAGTATAAAAATTTTGAAAGAAAATATTTCGTTTCTATTTAGCAACAAATATTTTGCAACAAAATAATTCATTGCTATTTTTGCAACGAATATTTTCGTTGCTATTTTTGTGGGTAAAAATAAATATCATATACCTAGCTAAATTCGATGCTAATTAACAACAAATTATTTAGCGTTTCTAATTTTCGTTGATAAATGAAGTTTTTCTTGTAAAGAATCATTTGTCATGGATCTAAGTTGATTAAAATAAAATGTTTAGTTAATTCCAACTGCGCGCCTAACAAGAACAAAAATCCTTAAGACTTAGAAATAATGCATCACCACCAAAGAATTATAAAATTTTCGCTATGTTCAGAAGTCATACGTGTGCGCGCACGCGCACACATACTTTGTGTAATGTAGGCATTCGGGGTCAGTTTGGCACTACGGTCGTGGCCGTGAACGCGGCGCGGTTACGAAACATCATCTGTTTGATGTGACATTTATGCTCCCATGGGTTTAAAAAAACATCACCTTCATGAAATATGTGTCTCACAAAAGAACTATATGACCGCCACCAAGAAATTAAAAATAATAAGTATGGACATAAAAAATGGATGAAATTTCTCACATGAGCTACGGCATTCATGAACGATATTTTGTAACCACGGTGTTCACGATCGCCGCCGTCATGCCAAACAGACCCTAGGTCGATATCTATCCATTGTGGTCAGCTGTTCTCTCACGGCGGCGGTGGTCCTCACAGCCGGGACCTTGTTCGTTCCGGCTTTCTTCGGCGGCTCCGCACAGACAAAATAGTTGAAGTGTATATTCCAAGAATTTGGGCATAAAAGAATTATCTGGGCTCATGCATGTTGGCAGATATATCAAATTGCATTTTATTCCCTCTATTATTAATTATATTCTTGATACTTCAGTAAACAGAATTAAAGTTGGCCCTTTAGTTTTGCATACGCTAATAGCTCGGGATTTTCGTGCGCCAAGTGAAAAAGCTACGGACAGATCACCGCAAAAAAATTAACCTACGGCTAGATTTAAATTTGGGTAAGGCACGAGAATGAGAACGGATAAATGATTATTCTACTGTAATCGCTTCAAATTAGTCACAGTTAGGAGGTCCTCCCGCACACCCGAGAGTGTATAAGAACTTCTCTACTCAAAAAAATGTTGTGCTTAGAGCTGTCACTTAAAACCGAAAACTGCAAACCAAATCGGAACCGAACCGGAACCGCAAATAACCGGACCGAACCGTTTGCAAATTATTCGGGTTCCGGTTTGAATTTTGGAACCGTGAACAAAATTGGTCCGGGTTTGGTTCTTATATATTATTATCCGGACCGGAACCGGAACCGCAACATACAAATCTCAAGCGGTTTCAATATTTTTAGACCCGATCCGAATCGGACCGAAGTAGAACCGAACCGCAACCCGTTTATTATTATTATTATTATTAATATTATTATTATTATTATATTGTTATTATTTTATAATGTATCTATAATATTTATATACTTACTATCACAAGTGAAGCTGGTGCAGTTTGAACTCAAACCGCAATCGCACTAAAGGGGGTCGATTTTGGACCGAACAAAACTTCACCGCATAAAAGCCGTATGGTATGGTTTGACATTGTTGCGGTTTGAACTCAATTTTTGCATTGCATTTTGAACCGTTATCTTAGTGGTTCGGTTCATGATTTTAGTAAAACCGGAACCGGACCGGATCCGTGACAGCTTTAGTTGTGCTAGGTTGGTATTTGTTAGGAAATATGTTGTGTTTGGAAATATGTTGATTCCTTCCATGTTTGTACCTCCGTAATTATAGCTAGGAATATTGTGATTATATTCTTATTCTTTTCCTTGTTTAGCTTTTTCTCTCCCTATATATTGGGACATGTATTTAGCAGTTGATGTACACAATTCAATACATTTTTTCTCTCTCAAATCTTTACATGGTATCAGAGGCAGGTTATGCTCCTAACCTAATTCTTGCTTCCACACCATCATCACGAAAATCTATCACCTCCCTTCTTTACAATTCCACAAACCCGCAATATCCATCTGCCACCTTCTCAATCCAAGCTTTCCTCTACCTTCGAACTGGAATCTATTTTTGATTTCTCTGAAGCATTCCATCTCCTCTATCAACCTACCATGGGAGACGATTCAGCTTCTAATCTCAACCTCAAAGAAGGGCTTGACCCATCAAGCCGTTATTATTTTCACCGCTCTGATCATTCCGCCATCAAGCTTTGCTCACAATTATTGGATGGCGAAAATTGGGCCACATGGAGCAGATCCGTTGAAATTGCTCTTTCTGTTAAGAACAAATTAGGATTTGTTACAGGAAAATTCAAAAAGCCTTCTAAGTCTGAAAAACCTGATGAGTTCGACTTATGGGAAAGAGCCAACCATATGTTGATTTCGTGGTTCTCTCATTCAGTTTCACCGGATCTCGTTCCAAGTGTGCTCTTCGCTCCCACTGCCCAACACGTTTGGGAAGATTTTAAGGCTCGTTTCGCTCAAGGTAATCTACCTCGAATATTTCAAATCAAAAGTTCCATTGGTTCACATGTTCAGGGCACCATGTCAATTGCGAATTATTACACAAAGCTGCGTGGTTTTTGGGATGAGTTGGACTCTTATCGTCCTTTATCCACATGCGATTGCTGTCAATGTGGTGAAGGCAGTAAGAGAACTGCACATCATAATGAGGATCGCATCATGCAGTTTCTCATGGGGCTCAATGATACTTACAATTCCATTCGAGGCCAAATACTTCTTCTGAAACCGGTACCAGATATTCGGGAAGCCTACAACATGGTGACTCAAGATGAAAAACAGCGAGAAATTGGGAATAATTCTCTCACTGAAAATTTCTCCGTTGCAGCGGCTATGCGACTTCCAAAAGGCTTTAATCCAAGCAAGTCGCATGGTAACCCGTCTTCTTTTCCTTCCCATAATGAAGGATTATTTTGCAGGTATTGTAAAAAGGATACACATACAATTGATACTTGCTATAAACTGTATGGGTATCCTCCTGGGCACCCACGTCATGATCCTAATTTCA
Source organism: Platanthera zijinensis (assembly GCA_039513925.1). Lineage (NCBI taxonomy): Eukaryota > Viridiplantae > Streptophyta > Magnoliopsida > Asparagales > Orchidaceae > Platanthera > Platanthera zijinensis. The sequence continues at coordinate 10,844,180 of CM077093.1, read as the reverse complement.
AACCAAAAGGCAATCGTACCGAGCACCAAAATCAGCCGCATGGTGCCCGTTCAAACTCCAATGTTGCGCATGCCGTGACTGCCGACTCTGTGGCACAGTCTCTCTCAGCCAAGCAGTACCAACAGTTAAGCACAGCCATGGCTAACATGCCACACTTATCCAAGGATAATGATGATGTTTATGCAAATGTCGCAGGTTTGTATACAGCTCCTTCTGTCAATTTTGGTTCCTCGAATTGCTGGATTTTAGATAGTGGTGCCACAGATCATATTACTTCAGATTCTTCTTTATTCCTTCATTCTCGTCCGCCTCACGCACCTTTTGTTAAATTGCCAAATGGTTCCGCCGTACCCATAAACTCCACTGGGACCATCTTTTTTAACAAAGATATTGCCTTAAAAGATGTCCTACATGTGCCTTCTTTCCAATTAAACCTATTGTCTGCCAGTAAAATTACAAAATCTTCCAATTGTTGCGTGATCTTGTTTCCGGATTTCTGTGCTTTGCAGGACTTGGCTACGGGGAAGATGATTGGCTTGGGTAAGCAAAGTGGTGGCCTCTATTACATGTCCCCAGTTCATCACACACCAACCATTTGCCACATCTCCAACCCAGATGCTACTTGGCACCACCGCCTTGGACATCCATCTCCTGCTTGTTTGCGTTTTATTTCCAAGTCTAATAAGTCTGTTACCCCTTTTGACAATTTTTGTAGTGTTTGTCCTATGGCTAAACAAACAAGGTTACCGTTTCCATTAAGTTCAATTTCTTCTACCATACCTTTTCAATTACTTCATTGTGATATTTGGGGGCCACATAGACACCCGACACATTCTGATGCTCGTTATTTTTTAACAATTGTGGATGACTTTACTCGTTGCACATGGGTGTTTCTTATGTCTCATAAATCTGATGTTGCACCATTGATTAAATCTTTTGTTAATTTTGTTCCCAACCAATTTAACACTCAAATCAAATTTTTGCGCAGTGACAATGGCAATGAATTTCTTTCCCTACGTTCATTTTTAGTCTCTAAAGGAATTGAATTTCAAAGTTCTTGCGTCTCCACTCCACAACAAAATGGAGTTGTCGAACGCAAGCATCGCCATATTTTACAAGTTGCTCGTGCGCTTCTTTTTCAATCAAATATGCCCATCCGTTTTTGGGGAGAATGTGTGTCCACTGCTGTTTATTTAATCAATCGATTACCTAATTCCCTACTTTCTAACATTTCCCCTTTTGAGCGCTTATATGGTCATCCACCACCTTATGACCACCTTCGTGTTTTCGGGTGCTTATGTTATGCCACTGTTGTCCAAAAGGTTTCTAAATTCGCACCTCGAGCAAAATGTTGTGTCTTTTTGGGCTATCCTACTGGACAAAAGGGTTATAAATTGTTAGACTTGGAATCACATAAAATCTTCGTTAGCAGGGATGTCCGTTTCCATGAGAATATTTTCCCTTACAAAAAGATACCTTCTCCAAATACCTTTCCCATACCTGCACCCAACCTGCATTACAACCCATCTTCCACCCACGACATTGATCCCCTTACCCATGATATTGCCCGAGACATTGACACTCTTGACCCTCTTGCACAAAATCTTCTCCATGCCACTGAGACTCTACCACCCGAGCTCCCTCTAGATAATCCCACAACCTCTCCTACCCCTACGACCATTCCTACCCCAGCTACCATATCCGACCCATCCCCCTCCCGCCAGTCAACCCGGCCTCGTGCCCCACCAAAATGGCATACCGATTATCAAATGCATTTTGCCGCCTCCCCGCCATCATCGTCGTCCCCTGTGTCATGTTCTTCGAAAGGTACACGGCACCCTCTCTCACTTTTTTTATCTTATTCACGTCTTTCTCCCTCCCATTATTCCTTTCTTACATCTATTTCTAGCATTCGTGAGCCCACTACCTATGATCAGGCCATCCTTGATCCGAAATGGCAGGCTGCCATGCAAGTCGAACTCGACGCCCTTGCTCAAAACAACACTTGGTCTCTTGTTTCCCTCCCTGCCACTCATAAACCCATTGGATGCAAATGGGTTTATAAGATCAAGTACAATTCTGATGGTTCTATTGAACGATACAAGGCCCGTCTTGTGGCCAAGGGCTATACTCAAGTTGAAGGCGTTGATTACTTGGAGACTTTTTCTCCCACTGCCAAGCTTACCACTGTGCGTTGTCTCTTGGCAGTGGCTGCCTCTCGCAATTGGTTCATTCATCAAATGGACGTTCATAATGCTTTTCTACAGGGCGATCTTGATGAGGTTGTTTATATGGATGTTCCCCTTGGTCTTCGCCGACAAGGGGAGAATATGGTATGTCGGCTCAACAAATCATTATATGGTTTAAAGCAGGCGTCTCGTAATTGGTTTGCCAAATTTTCCTGTGCTATTCAAAAGGCAGGTTTCATCCAATCAAAGGCAGATTATTCTCTATTTACCAAGTCTGATAGCAACACATTCACTGCCGTTCTTATTTATGTGGATGATATTATTGTCACTGGCAATAATGCACAAGCAATTAAGTCTCTCAAAGACTTCCTTTTTCAGCAATTTCATATCAAAGATCTTGGCGATCTCAAATATTTTCTTGGTATAGAAGTCTCCCGTTCCCAAAAAGGTATTTTTATTTCCCAAAGGAAATATGCGCTGGATATGTTGAGTGACGTGGGATTACTGGGATCTCGTCCTACTACTTTCCCTATGGAGACGTATTTGAAACTGAGTCCTGACGAGGGGGACCCATTACATGATCCGACCAAATATAGAAGATTAGTCGGGAGATTGATTTACCTAACAGTAACAAGGCCAGACTTGGTATACTCTGTGCAAATCCTCAGTCAATTTATGCAAAATCCTCGAACACCACATTGGGAAGCTGCCTTAAGAGTTCTACGATTCATTAAAGGGAATGTTGGTCAAGGATTATTTTTTTCCTTCTTCCAATGATGGTATCTTAAAGGCTTATTGCGATTCAGATTGGGCAAGTTGTGAGACAACTCGACGTTCAATCTCAGGATTCTGTGTATTTCTCGGAGATTCCTTAATATCTTGGAAATCAAAGAAGCAAACCACTGTGGCTCGTTCCTCCGCTGAAGCCGAATATCGAGCTATGGCTGCGACTTGCTTGGAAATCACATGGCTCCGATACATTTTACAGGATCTCAAAATTCCACAGAGCAAACCGGCATCTTTGTTTTGCGACAATCAGGCAGCTCTACACATCGCTAAAAACCCTGTTTTTCACGAACGCACAAAACATATAGAAATTGATTGTCACATTGTTCGGGAAAAGTTGCAAGCCGGAGTAATTGCACCATCATATGTTCAGTCAAGATCACAACTTGCAGATATCCTCACCAAACCCTTGGGCAAAGAACAATTTCAATATTTAAGCGGCAAGTTGGGACTTCATGATATTCACTCTCCAACTTGAGGGGGAGTGTTAGGAAATATGTTGTGTTTGGAAATATGTTGATTCCTTCCATGTTTGTACCTCCGTAATTATAGCTAGGAATATTGTGATTATATTCTTATTCTTTTCCTTGTTTAGCTTTTTCTCTCCCTATATATTGGGACATGTATTTAGCAGTTGATGTACACAATTCAATACATTTTTTCTCTCTCAAATCTTTACAGTATTTAGGCACCAAATGTGCAATGGAGAGCTCGCAAGTTCTCGACGAGGTTTCATCCGGATGCATCACACTGCCTTTTTCCCTCGTCATTTGGTCGTATTTATAAGTGTTGGTGGGGAGAGGGTAGGTATACCCCTACTCATAGGTGATCCCACCTCTGCTGATGCAATGAATAATCCTTTCAAAAATATATTATTATTGATATTTTATGTAGCTACAGACTTGGTTGTATTTGGTGAAGCTTATCCCAACTTATTTGCCCTGATAAGATTGGACAAAAACGTTATTGTCATAGAATGTATGTTTGGTATGACAAATATTACTACCGTTATCAAAAAAAAAAGAAATTAGTTGGGGCATAAGATTTTGGTATGACAATGATATTTTTATCCAACCTCACCAGAGCAAATAAGCCGCGTCAAACGCAATCTTAGGCTCCGTTTGGCATGGTGGTGGCGGTCATGAACATGAGGGGTTAAATTGTCATTCATTAACGCCCACCTCAGGAACTTCATCCACTTTTATGTTCAAACGGTTGATGTTTGTTAGGTGATCCTTAACGAATGACTATTTAACCTGTGCGTTTACGACCGCCAGGTCCGCCACTACCGTGTCAAAGGGAGCCTTACGCTGCGTTTGGCACAGTGACGGCGGTCGTGAACTTGAGGGTTAAACTATCATTTGTTAACACACACCTAAGGAACTTCATCCACTTTTTTGTTTAAACGGATGAAGTTTGCTAGGTGGTCATTAACAAATGACGGTTTGGCCAATGAATTTATGACCGCCATCACTGTGGCAAATGAAGCCTTAGGCTCTGTTTAATACTTTAATGGGCATTTTTGCTCCATTTCCACGGCAGAGAAAACATCAAAGCCAAAAAAAATTGTTTGGTAACCTTTCAATTCTCAGTGTCATCGCTCCAAAACGTCATTTTTGACATTTTTTGAGATGGCAGCCAGCCCCCTTCATTCTCCATCGCTCCATTATCAACGCTCTCATTTTCAAAACTTCAACTCTCACCGCCCAAACAAACGGACCCTTATCATCTTTTAGAAATACACAGTTCAAAATTAACATGAATTTGTTTTTTTGGTCTTTCTTAGGCACAAAGAAAACTCCATCAAACGGACGGCTCAGATGCTCCGTCGCCTCACAAAGGAATATATTCTCTTTGGTCAGCGTAGTCTCAACGCAGAGTCAGAGGACTCGAGTCCACGGCTGCAGCCTGATCCAATTTCAACAACATCTCCTATCAAATCCTAATTAACCCCAAAGTAAATGTCAAAACACCCTCGGCTCAATGGCAGACAAAAGAACCCACGGACCCCACTTAGCTGAGATAAATGATAATCGTGCGGCATGCCACCCTCGCGAGCTGTGGGCCGTTCGATTGAACAAGGCGCCCTGCTTGTGCGGGATCAGGATTCTCTTTAATTGGGACCTCAGATAAAGGTTCATGTCATGGCATGGATTCATTCTCACTTCACCTAACACAGTTGACATGCGCACGAGTCACGCCCGAGTATACCCCCAAAATAATTGATACGTGTGCGCGACCAAGTACTATACCCTAAATATTTGACACCACATGCATGATCACAACTATTTATAAACATTTCATATACATTAATTTAGGGTGATGTTATATATAAATCACTTTTGATTATATACAAATCATTACTATATATAAGTCAGTGCAAATATAAATTTATTATACACAAATCTAATGATTATATACACATCAGCACAAAATATTTTTTTATTACTTTTAAAAACCACTTAATAATAATAGCTCATGCGGTATTAATTGTTTTTCTTACAAGAATCAATAGCTTGTATAAATACTTTAAATCATGCTATAATTGTGAATAGTGCTAGAGTAGGAAGAAACATTCCGGCTGCAGGTAAGCACTAGATTGTCAAATTTTGAGAATCTCCATTACACGACGGCGAGGCGATATCGAGGGGCAGTGAAGGTTTTCACGAGGAACCAAATAGGAGTGATCGGGAGGTGTATGTGGATGGGTATCGGGAGCGGACGAACCGAATATGAGAGATCACCAACCGGGGGATTGCTTATGCCGCCAATGCACAAAACAAAGGAAGAGGGCTGGTCACCTGGCTAAGATAGGGGCTCTGGGGTGGTTGTCCGTGAAGATTCCCGCTCCATTGCGTGACGGGGACTTTAGCATGATCGTTACAAGAGATATTGGGAGATGTATGCGGCGGGGTATTGGGAGCGGGCGAACATCTCGTAAGACTTGGGCTAGAAATGAGAAAAATTAATTTTTTGAGTATTTAAGTGGATTTGTCTATAGTGTTTTTAAAGGAACCAAAAAACTCTAAAAATTGGTTTATATATAGCCAAAAGCGATTTATATATAACATCACCCTTAATTTAATTCTATCTCTACATTCCAAGCTCACCCCGCCCGTGCACAGGGGGCGGCAATCACAAAATTTTCTTGGTTTTCATCGCAACAGCAGCCGACCGCGACACAACAAAAAGGCAATGTAGCCCTAGTAAGCCCTTCCGCAATCCGTACCGCAAGATTTGTGCTCGCAGCACGGAGCTTGTGTCAATTTTAGGGAAAAAAACCGTTCTACCAGCGCAGACAAGTGCCCCGAATGCAATCTCAGCAAACCGATAGCTGTGTTTTTATGCTAACTTTTTCTAAAAGACACTTTTAAGCTTAGCCCTTGGTCAAGAATCAGATGGAGTAGGTGGTCTACGCACAGTTGTAGGTGAGCGCACACGCCAAAAAAGCGCTCCAATTTTAGAGGTTTATAAATCTTCGGCTCTGTTTGGGACAGCTTTTGATGATGAATAATCTCTATTCAAAACGGAAAAGCTGATTTTCAGGTGTTTGTTTGTGCAGCTTATAGAAAATCACTTATTTTAAAATTGATGATAATCCGATTTTTCATAAGCTATCCTGGTCCAGCTTATGGATTCTCATAAGCGCTTATCTCTTAAGAAAATTCAAAGTTGATTTTTTTGTCCGGACTAGAGCTGTCACTTAAAACCGAAAACCGCAAACCCGAACCGGAACCGAACCGGAACCGCAAAGAACCGGACCGAACCGTTCGCAAATTATTCGGGTTCTGGTTTGAATTTTGGAACCGTGAACAACATTGGTCCGGGTGTGATTCTTACATTTTATTATCCGGACCGGAACCGGAATCGGAACCGCAACATACAAGGCTTAAGCGGTTTCAAGATTTTTAGACCCGATCCGAACCGGACCGAAGTAGAACCGAACCGCACCCCGTTTATTATTATTATTATTATATTGTTATAATTTTATAATTTATCTATAATATTTATACTTACTATCACGAGTGAAGCTGGTGCAGTTTGAACCCAAACCGCAATCACAATAAATGAGGTCGATTTTGGACCGAACAAAACTTCACCGCATAAAAACCGTATGGTATGGTTTGACATTGGTGCGGTTTGGAGTCAAATTTTGCAGTGCATTTTTATTTTTTTACAGTTATATAATATATTTTCAATTTTACTTACATATTTTTTTTGAAATATTTTATTTAAAAAATATAGAAGATATACAACTACTATTTATTAGTAATCATGAAAGGCAACTAATTATAGGCGGTTGTTACGGTTGACCATGCCAATGAGACGTTCGCAAGCCAACTAGAATTCGTGGCAAGTCTAAACGCGTAGGAATATAATTGATATTATCCCACCGATCGCGGAAAAGACCGTCGAGAAGTGCGCAACATAATTATTTTTATTTTGATATTGTTTTGAGTTTTACTTTTTGTAGCCCGCTTTTATTTCATTCCGTCAAACTTGATTTTGATTTTAGTTGGAACCGATTGGAACCGGACCGAACCGCATGGAACCGGACCGAACCGATAGTGGCCAGTTTGGTTTTGGTTCTTGTTGAACCGTAACCGGAATCGTTGACACGGCGGTTCCAAAAATTAAGCTGGAACCGGAACCAGAACCGGAACCGGTCAAACCAAATAAGGTATTGGTTCTAATTTGAAGAACTGTTACCTTAGTGGTTCGGTTCATGGTTTTAGTAGAACCGGAACCGAACCGGAACCGTGACAGCTCTAGTCCGGACGTGATTTTTTTGCCCGGACGTGATTTTTCCGCCCGGGCGCGATTTTTCCGCCCGGGCGCGATTTTTCCGCCCGGGCGCGAATTTTTCGCCCGGGCGCGAATTTTCCGCCCGGGCGCGAATTTTACGCCCGGGCGCGAATTTTACGCCCGGGCGCGAATTTCCGCCCGGGCGCGAATTTTCCGCCCGGGCGCGATTTTTCCGCCCGGGCGCGCATTTTCCGCCCGGTCCGCCCGGGCGCGATTTTTCCGCCCGGGCGCGCATTTTCCGCCCGGGCGCGCATTTTTCGCCCGGGCGCGCATTTTCCGCCCGGGCGCTATTTTTCCGCCCGGGCGCGATTTTTACGTCCCGGGCGCGATTTTTTCCGCACGGGCGCGATTTTTCCGCCCGGGCGCGATTTTTCCGTCCCGGGCGCGAATTTTCTGCCCGGGTGCGATATTTCCGCCCCGGGCGCGATTTTTCCCCCCGGGCGCGATTTTTCCGCCCGGGCGCGATTTTTCCGCCCGGGCGCAATTTTTCCGCCCGGGCGCGATTTTTCCGCCCGGGCGCGAATTTTCCGTCCGAGCGCGATTTTACCGTCCCGGGCGCGATTTTTCGTCCCGGGCGCGATTTTTCCGCCCGGGCGCGATTTTTCCGCCCGGGCGCGATTTTTCCGCCCGGGCGCGATTTTTCCGCCCGGAAGCGATTTTTCCGCCCGGAAGCGATTTTTCCGCCCGGAAGCGATTTTTCCGCCCGGAAGCGATTTTTCCGCCCGGAAGCGATTTTTCCGCCCGAAAGCGATTTTTCCGCCCGAAAGCGATTTTTTCGCCCAGTCGCGATTTTTTCGCCCAGTCGCGACGAGAAGAGATTTTTTCTCTCGGACGCGTATTTTTTTGCCCGAGCGTGTTTTTTTTCGCCCGGGAATGATTATTTCATCCGGGAGTTTTTTTTTCTTTTTTGTCCAGGCGAAAAAATTGCATCAGGGTGAAAAAATTGTGTTGGGAAAAAAATCGCGCCTGTGAGAAAAAATTGAGTCCGGGACAAAAACGCTGTCAGTTGAAAAAATCGCGCCATGGCGAAAAAAATCGCGATCGGGCGGAAAAAAACGCGCTCGAGCGAAAAAAAAACGCGATGGAGCGAAAAAACACGCCCGGGCAAAAAAATCGCGGTTGTGCGAAAAAATCGCGCGCAGCGGGAAAAAAAATGCGCTCGGTTGAATAAAATTGGGCCAGCGAAAAAACGTGATCGAGCGAAAAAATGCGACCTAACGAAAAAATCACGCCCGAGCGAACAAATCGCGTCCGGGCGAAAAAAATCACGTCTGGGTGAAAAAAATCGAGCTTGGGCGAAAACAATCTTGACCGGACGAAAAAAATTTTGACGGGCGAAAAAACACGCCCGAGCGAAAAACCGCCCACAGGCAAAAAAATCGTGCACTTTGGAAAAAAACACGTCCAAACAAACAGACCCTTATGAATAAATGAGAAATTTAGATAAGCACTTATGACCAAACTATCCAAACAGTCGACTGCTTATTCATCATTGATTTTATAAAATCTCTATACAAACATCAATTTTCAATTAGCGACTTATTCATCATCATAAGTTGTCCCAAACAGAGCCTTCATCTCTGCATTAAGAGGATAATGTAAATTATATGACAATCTAAATTACGCAACTTTAAATTATTTATCTCCGCACCTAACGCAAACAAAAAATATGAGAATAATAAGTCTGATTCATCCGGGCATAACCGCTTGATTGGTGAAAATAAGTCCCTCATAAACGTTGCCTAATTCCCATTTCAAGCTTGACAATAAGCATTCAATCTAAAATGTCATAAATATATAATTTCAATAATTACTTAAATGAAAAAGTCCGAAAACAATATAATAGCTTAAAAATATATCATTTTGATATTAATTTTAGATATTTAGTTTTAATACAGTAATTAAGCATTCTTGTATAATTTTCAGATTATTATTTCATAAACCCAATAAGCATGGACAGAAACATAAACATGGACATCTAGAGAAAGGGAGCAAGATTACAAAAGGCAGGCAGCAGGAGGCTACCCATCCATGCAGATGCCACCCCGGTCGGGCAGTAAATCCGTGGAAATCATAAGGCGGGGTGGATCCCGAGGCGCAGCCCTGCTCGGGCCTCGGCATTAACGGAGTTGGGCTGTCCATGCGACTGGGCGGGACTGACTCACCCCACAAAACAAGTTGAGTGTTTTTCACAGCTCAAACAAAGTTTTGAAGAAATTGCGCAGTACTGGTGAATTTCCACAAATAATGCAGGAAAACAAATTTACCTCCCATGGAAATTTACCTTACCTTAATCACAGAATCATTAAGATATTAAATATCACTTCAATGCTTTACATTTTTTTATTTGTTTAATATATAAAAAAGACTTCTTTATCCTCAGAAAATATGATAGGAATAGGCATTTGATATTTCATTCAATCAATGAAAAGCAAGACAAAAACCTCAACTTATAAATATGTATTTGTTAAAGACATCAAATACATGTTTCTACTGCATTTTTCAAGGGAAATATAATCATTTCAATACTAAACCCACATAAATTGAATGTCAAAGATAACAAAAAAGTCATAAAACCACTCCGAACTCCGGTGAACATAGATGTAAATTACCCAAATCGCAGCTTGAATCTGTGATGTGTCGTTAAAACGCTCTGAATCATCGAAGAGAACACGCACCAACTCCTCGCAAATACTATTCCACCCGCTCTGAAGTCCAATTACTCATCAAAGTTCAAAATGTGGCATGGAAGAAAAGAAACGGGCTATACAAGTAGTAGCTTTAAAGATAGAAAAACATGGCGTTATCAAGAAAAGAGCAATCGATAAACACCGATGAAAGAGCATTTGCATACATTACCTCAGCAATCGAAAGGCGTGTCAGGCACTGGCGGCGGCGACATAAGACACGACAACGGTGACATCATCAAGTTTTCCACCGTAATATCGATAACCGGCCTCCTGTGCGGCGGCAGAGAAAGGAGTCTGCCTGTTCCGATCGAGGGCCCGCTGGCGAGCCAGGGCGGCGATCTTTTGTGCAGTCACCTGAGGGCCCAGGCCAGCCCTGACGGCATGAAGAACGATGGATGTCACCTCATTGGTATACAGGTTGTCAAACAGTCCATCCGTTCCGGCAACAATCACATCTCCAGACATAACAGGGAAAGTAAACACCTGTAACGATAAATCAAAAGAAATGAGTTGCTGTGACCTGTAGTTGAAACAAAAAGCATAATATTATTAGGGTTAACATGACAATTTATACCCTACACCACTCATTCTAATATTACAACACTCCTTAAGATTGACGAAAAATATTCACTAAACACATCTTGTTACAACCCCTGATCATATCCTCTGAACTGAGTCTCTTGGTTAAGCAGTCTGCAACCTGCCCTTTGGTCAACACGCGACTCAACTCCAGTGGTCAATTATCAAGCTTCTGCTTGATAAAAAATCTATCAATCTCTATATGCTTGGTGTGATCGTGTTGGACTGGATTGTTTGCAATACTGATGGTTGACTGACTGTCACACTACAGCTTCATCCTATCTCATTGGTCCAGCTACAACTCCCTAAGCATTTCTTTCAGCCACAGGAGCTATGTAACCCCAACTGCCATGACTTTGTATTCTGCCTCTGTTGTCGATCTAGCCGCTACCAATTGCTTCTTACTCCTCCATTAGACCATGTTGCCTCTCGCGAATATGCAATAGCCTGAAATAGACTTCCTATCATTCGCACAACTTGCCCAGTCAGAGTCGCAATAGCCTTCAATCCTCACGTGTTCATTCCTTCTGAAGGTCAGCCCCTTTCCAGGGGCATTCTTCAGGTTTCACAGAATCTGGTACACTGCATCCATACGACCCTTCCTCGGATCATGCATGTAACGGCTCACCACGCTTACAGAGAATGAGATGTTCGGACGAGTGTGGCTCAAATAGATCAACAGAGAATGAGATTTCACGATCTACTGGTTCTCCGGACTCTGCTCCCAGTTTACACCTTTGATCGATTGACATCGCAGCAGATTTGCACCCCAACATCCCAATTTTAGTAAGGAGATCCAACGCGTATTTCCTTTGGGAAAGGACTATCGCCTTTGCCTCGTACGCAATCTCGATCCCAAGGAAATACCTAAGAGGCACAGGTCCTTCACCTTGAACTCCTTGCCTAGGCCCCCTTGAGGCGGTCAATCTCATGCTCATCATCCCCTGTAATGATCATGTCGTCCACATACACTGCAAGCATGGTGGTGTGGCCCTCATTCTGCCTGAAGAACACTGTGATCTGCATTGATCTGGTAATATCTCAATCCCAATCATTGTTCTCCTTGTCGGTAGTACTGTTCTAGCTCTCTAAAGTGAACATTCATGATCACTAAATATCTTTTCTCCACTGGGCTCCAGCACATGTACCCCTTCTGAGTACGAGAGTAGCACACAAGCATACACTTGACTGCCCTTGCATCAAGCTTACCGACACCCGATATGTTGTCCTTTACGAAGCACACACACCCGAATACCTTCAAGGGAAGTATCCCTCCATTATGTCCCTGCAACTACTGACACGAAGACTTCCACCCTAGAACTTGTGAAGGCATCCTGTTGATCAGCTGTGCCGCTGTTAACACAGCATATCCACAAACTTTGAGGCACCATTATGTTTAGCATCATACTCCTTGCCACCTCCAGAAGGTGTATATTCTTCCTCTCCGTCACTTTGGTCTATGTCGGTGTGTAGGCACAGGTGGTCTGGTGCAATATCCCATGAGCTGATAAGTATTCCTCTATTGCCTTATTGGTGTATTGTCTTATTGTCTGACCTTAGTATCTTAATCACCGCAGTGTATTGTGTCGGTACAAGCTTATGGAAATCTCAGAAGTAGGTGAGTACCTCACTTTTAATTTTCATCAAATATAACCGCGTAGCACGAGATGCACAATCAATGAAAGTAACAAAATACTTATAACCATTCAAAAAACTTACAGTACAAGGTCCCCAGACATCAGAATGAATAACATCAAAAACAGAATAGCTTCTTTGTCCCGTACTAGCATACGAACTTCTAGTAAGCTTGCCTAAATCACAAGCATCAAACACCAATTTTATTTTATTTGTTGTTTCAATAATAGTAGGAAATAATCTAGCTACAGTCCTAAAGGAGGGGTGCCCCAACCGCCTGTGATGGAGTATCAGCATAGTGATGGAGTATCAGCATATCCTTTGCACTCATCTTTTGTCCTCCAACTCTCGTTGTCACTACCACGGATACCAGATCCGCATTCAATCCTTCCCGATCCAGATACCACAACCCATCATATCAAGTCCCAGTCTCAGGTATTTGCCTCGTCCCTTTCTCCTTGAAAGTGACCTTAGGGATATCAAAAGAAACAACACATCTCAGTTGAATAATTATGAAACTAGATAAAAGACTAACTGGTAAAGAAGGAACATGCAAAACATTGGATAATGTTGCCAAACTTGAACAATTAACAGTACCCTTACCGACCACTGGCTGGAACGTACCGTCCGACGTCTGGATGATATCTGTGGTAGCTAGACGAGTGTAGGAGGAGAATTCGTCTGTATTTCCTATCACATGGCGTGATGCGCCTGAGTCGATGATCAAATCTGATGCCCTGGAAGAAGATATAGACGTCAGAGCGAGAGATCCATCAGAAGGTGGGTGGGCATACATAGCGCCCCCCACCCCCCACCCAGCTCCATCTCTGCTTCCCTTGCCCGTCTGTTTCCTCTTGATGCCCTCCATCATGCTAAGTAGGACCTGCTTCTCTGTATAAATAACACCAAGTTCCTCCGCACTTTCAGTCATGCCCCAATTGGCTCGATAACCTCCCAAATTGGCCCGATAGCCTTCTCTGCCACCACGGGCACGACCACGACCACGTCCCCATCCACCACCTAAATCTCTCTCCTTGGACGGCTTGGAGCATGCTTGCCTCAGATGGCCGACCTCACCGCAGTTGTAGCATTGTCGTTTCTTCCCTCTGTCCTGTAACACCAGGGACAGGAGCCGCTAGTGCTGACTTCACAGTCATGGACCCTCATGTCCCTGCCGGCAGTTTGAAACGTGTCTCCTCCTGAATCATAGCATAGATGACCTCCTGAATGTAAGAATCGTCGTACCAGATAGAAGTAGAGCTCTCCATTGATCGAACTTATCATCTAACCCCTTTCAGGAACTTCATCATCATTTCCTCCACGATGATTTTGGAAGCCCGACACCGTGGATCACTGCAGCACATCCCGCCAGAGGCGTGATCGTAATCCACCCATAGTCGTTCCAACTCGGAGGTGTACTCCTGCACTGTTTTCTCCCCCTAAACAGTGTCATCGAATTCTCCCTTCACCTGAAAGATCCGCAGAGTGTTCCCCACATTATCATGTGTTCTTCAGCTTATCCCAGACCTTCATGACTGTCTCGAAGCCATCTACAGTGGCGGAAATCGATAGAACTGTTAACCCCCAAAAATCGGCGACCCCTCCCAAGGTCTCTAGCTCGCAAGTCGCGGTCCACTCAAGGGAACCCCCCCGAGGATCGCGACCTGCCTCGGCTTTCCCTTTTTGGCCCAAGCGTTTTGGCCAGGCTAACATACAGCATTGCTTTCTTGCAGGAGGCAAGCCTATATCAGTTCGCAGGTTCGATCTGCCGGTGCCGGCACCCGACCGAACCATCGCAAGGCTCGGCTCCCCTGTCCAGCCTGGCCCCAGGCTTCCGCCGTCAGGCCGCCCTCCTTAGGGGCGACCTGGCCTCAGGCCGCCCTTCCCAGGGGCGGCCTGGCCTCAGGCCGCCCTTCCCTTGGGGGCGGCCTGGCCTCAGGCCGCCCTTCCCAGGGGCGGCCTGGCCTCAGGCCGCCCCCCTTAGGGGCGGCCTGGCCTCAGGCCGCCCTTCCCTTGGGGGCGGCCTGGCCTCAGGCCGCCCCCCCTTAGGGGCGGCCTGGCCTCAGGCCGCCCCCCTTAGGGGCGGCCTGGCCTCAGGCCGCCCTTCCCTTGGGGGCGGCCTGGCCTCAGGCCGCCCCCCTTAGGGGCGGCCTGGCCTCAGGCCGCCCTTCCCTTGGGGGCGGCCTGGCCTCAGGCCGCCCCCCTTAGGGGCGGCCTGGCCTCAGGCCGCCCTTCCCAGGGGCGGCCTGGCCTCAGGCCGCCCCCCTTAGGGGCGGCCTGGCCTCAGGCCGCCCTTCCCTTGGGGGCGGCCTGGCCTCAGGCCGCCCCCCCTTAAGGGCGGCCTGGCCTCAGGCCGCCCCCCCTTAGGGGCGGCCTGGCCTCAGGCCGCCCTTCCCTTGGGGGCGGCCTGGCCTCAGGCCGCCCTTCCCAGGGGCGGCCTGGCCTCAGGCCGCCCCCCTTAGGGGCGGCCTGGCCTCAGGCCGCCCTTCCCTTGGGGGCGGCCTGGCCTCAGGCCGCCCCCCCTTAGGGGCGGCCTGGCCTCAGGCCGCCCCCCTTAGGGGCGGCCTGGCCTCAGGCCGCCCTTCCCTTGGGGGCGGCCTGGCCTCAGGCCGCCCTTCCCTTGGGGGCGGCCTGGCCTCAGGCCGCCCCCCTTAGGGGCGGCCTGGCCTCAGGCCGCCCTTCCCTTGGGGGCGGCCTGGCCTCAGGCCGCCCCCCTTAGGGGCGGCCTGGCCTCAGGCCGCCCTTCCCTTGGGGGCGGCCTGGCCTCAGGCCGCCCCCCTTAGGGGCGGCCTGGCCTCAGGCCGCCCTTCCCTTGGGGGCGGCCTGGCCTCAGGCCGCCCCCCTTAGGGGCGGCCTGGCCTCAGGCCGCCCTTCCCTTGGGGGCGGCCTGGCCTCAGGCCGCCCCCCTTAGGGGCGGCCTGGCCTCAGGCCGCCCTTCCCTTGGGGGCGGCCTGGCCTCAGGCCGCCCCCCTTAGGGGCGGCCTGGCCTCAGGCCGCCCCCCTTAGGGGCGGCCTGGCCTCAGGCCGCCCTTCCCTTGGGGGCGGCCTGGCCTCAGGCCGCCCCCCTTAGGGGCGGCCTGGCCTCAGGCCGCCCTTCCCAAGGGCGGCCTGGCCTCAGGCCGCCCCCCCCCTTAGGGGCGGCCTGGCCTCAGGCCGCCCCCTCTTCCTGCTCCTCAGGCCTCCCCCTCTTCCTGCTCTTCAGGTTGAAGTCCTCCGAGGTCGTCTCAGGTCGCCGAGGTCGTCAAGGATGGCATCACTGGGCCCCGCTTCAAAGATTCTCCCCGGGCCTATAAATACCCCCCAAGACCTCTCATTCTAGATCGGCAGGAGGAGAACTGCCATCTTGATCAAAGGCTGCGGATTCAGTATTCTCAGTCCGTCAAGGTTGATCAGGCAAGGTCTGCGGCCTCCAAATCTCCAGTCCGCCCAGGTCGTCAAAGCTGTGGACTTAGCTTTTTCTGCCCTCAGCAGCTTGCGCAGCCTCCGCAGCCTCCGATTTCCAGTTCTCCCAGGTCGTCAGGGACTGGGGACTTAGTTTTTTCTGCCATCAGCAGGCAGCTTCAGCAGGCAGCTTCAGCAGCCTCTGCAGCCTCAGTTCTCCAGTTCTCTGCAGCCTCTTTTACTTAGTTTCTGGCACCTTCTTCCTTAACCGCCAGCTTCCTCATTGTACCCTTTTCTGCTCTTTCTATGTAATGGTGAAATAGCAAGTTGTAACTCTTCTTGAATAAAGGAAAAGCCCGTCGCAAGAGTGGCATTCAAGCCGCGGCGGGCGAAGTCTGCTGTTGCCGCTGCTAGCGGCCTCCTCTCTTCTTCTCTCCTCTCTCGGCATCAACCTGCAAAGCTAACCATTCAAGTAGCTGTCTGCTCGACAGTTCCAGATCAAACTCCCTCTCTGCTCGAGCAAGCTTTTTCCTCTGCTCAAGCAAGCTTCTCCTCTGCTCAAGCAAGCTTGCTCCTCCATCCCCGCAACCCTTCTTCCTTCATCTTTAGCTTGTAAGATCGAACACCCGTTAACTGGTCGGTGTCGCTTTTCGCGCATCAACAGTTAACACGCGACCTTCAGATCTCGATCGGATAGTGAAAGCAGTGGTTACTCATGACAGACCATCAACCAGCCGAGAGTCTTTCTCCAAGTCCCAGTGATGATCCTCTTTGGGAGGCCTTAGAGCAATCCCGCAGAGAAACTGCCCAACAGTTTCAAGCCATCAACCGTACTCTAGCAGCTCTCACTCAGCAATTAGTCGCTCAATCTTCAGCAGCGTCAGTTCCTCCAATCAATCCAGCACCAACATCAGAGACTCCTCAAGTTTACCCACCGGCTTATCCGTCGGTCTATCCTCCTCTTTATACTCCAACTTTTCCGCAAGGACCTGCAGCTCCTTTGCGATCTCAAGATGATGAGTTTGCAGCTCGTCAAAACTTCTTCCGGGAAGCTGCCCGGGGAAGTCCAGCCAGATTTTTGAACTTTCAGGGAAGTCACCCCTCCTCTTCAGCTCCTGCCTTTGCTCCTCCCACAGCAACCTTTTACTCCTATCCTCCTGCTCCTTTTGCAACTACTGCTCATGCTCCTTACTTTCCTTATGCAGTAGAATCAGAAGAGCCATCACCGTTTACGGAGAGTGTTCGGCATGAACCAACTCCAGTCAACTTCCGGGAGCCACGGTTGCCCATTTACACTGGGGAGACTGATCCTGTCAAGCATCTTCAAGCCTTTGAATCAGCCGTCGCTCTCAAGACCCTCTCAGATGCTACCAAGAGCAAGCTCCTCGTAACGACCTTTGATGGTCAAGTGAGAGACTGGTTCTATGGACTGCGACCTCAGTCAATCTCTTCCTTTATTGATTTGCGAAGGGAGTTCCTGCTCAGGTTTTCTACCTCTTCAAAGAGGAAGGGCGGTCCAGAAGCCCTCTTTGAGATCAGGCAGCGAGATAATGAGACTTGGTCTCATTTCGTAGATCGATTTCAGAAAGAAATCTTGGACATTGAGATCGTTGATCAAGAAATGTACCGAGTGGCTCTCATCCACGGCCTGCGTGAAGGTCCACTAAAGTTTGAAGCTAATGTCCGAGCACCGAGGACTTATCAAGAGTTGATTGGTTTAGCCAACTCGTATATCCGCGGTGAAAAGAGCAACCCCAGCTTCGTTTCCAGGCTGGTATCCGAGAAAAATTCTTCTTCTTACAAGCAACCTCCGAGGTCTCCTCGGAAAGACTTTCCACCTCTCTCTAGGAAAGCAAGAAGATTTCAGCATCATCAACACCCCTTCCAAGTCCATGATCGTACCCAAGAGCGGCTGTTACCATTATCAACATCATCTTCGCTAACAGCTGCAGTTCATCAGCAGCAAGAAGGTGATCTGCCAGAGTTTGAGCTAGATGAGGTCATGCAAGAAGTTAGCCAAATCATAAAGGATAAGGCATATCCCAAAAGGCCTTACCAGCCGGCGAATCAGAGATCAAGAAATTCAGACCCATTCTGTGAATTCCACAAAGAGAAAGGTCATTTAACTGAAGATTGCAAGGCCCTTCGGCGATTGGTTGAAAGATTGCTCATCGAGGGCAAGATCAACGACCTGGTCAAGAAAATTGATTCTTCAAAACCTTCCGCCTCTAAGGGCAAGGAGGTGGCTGAAGGTCAGCTAGAGTGCATAGAGATACATGACAAGGGCCGTCTGGGGTCCATTGATTTTGCAAGTGAGTGCATCGATGTCGTTGACGAAGGTCCCCTTGGAAGGCTGTTTTGAAGCAAAGAGGACACAGTTCTTGCGTCATCAGCTATGACCAATCGCAGTTCCACAAAGCCCATCACGATCGTAGCTGGTTGTCTTTACTTTACTCTTCAAACATTCTATTCTTCAGCACTTCTAAGTGTTTCATTTTTTCATTCAATAAAGCTTACGTCAGAGATCTCATACTGACACAGTTCCCTTTTTGTGATGCTTCTTCTCCATATTTTTCTCTTTGCCAAAGAGATCACTGAACCAGCGAGATATCGCCGAGTCTTGCTCAATGCCCCCTCGAGATTGTCCTCTGGCGTAAAACCACAGTGACCGCATATGATGAGGAGTTTTCTCATATGTGTGTAGTGGGGGCCGTTCAACTCTCGTGCGGAGGATGACGGGGCTTCGGATCCCGGCCGATGTCTAGCGCAGTGTGAGTGCTTAGGGGAGGCCTCCTGCGATAGTTCTATCGTGCTCCGTTAGGGATATGTTACAGTTACGATGATCTTTGCATGACAAGCAATGGCAATCAAGTGTAGCCTTGTCTCCTCGATCATCTCACAACTGTGACGGCCGAACACTCTATGGTACTCTCAATCCGTGCCTCCGCGGGACTCACAACTCCGCTGATCAATCCGCAGACAAGCAATAGGCCACTTGGCGCAACTAGTCTAATTGATCAGCGATGCTTGTAACCCGAGGCAAGAGAGCAGTGCATCTGTCGATCCTTCTTAGGATTATTTCTTGTTTATTTGTGCCCTTCTAAAGGATGCGCGGCCAGCCCGCTTTGGTTAGGACTACACCCAGGATGACTTTGGCAAGTGATGCATAACGCCCACGGGGAACACCTGTGGCAGCATTCAAACTTTTAGTTCATCCTCGGGATGTAGCCCCTCTTCTCTCCTTTTTTATCTTCTTGCAGGTTAGCAGGTTGAATACAACCTATTCTAGAGATCTGTAATATCTCTCTTGGGTTATGATCATCCTATATACACTACCTGTATAAGCTCTTATCAGATGATGGTAAAAAAGTTCTCCTATCAGATGATAATCACACATCACTCAATGCATATGGATCTTCTGGATTGACGAACCGTGCCATCGTGAATCTGATTTTAGAGTTTCTTATCTCGCTGATCTAGGTTTTCATGTCGACATTATACCTTGATCACACAAGATGATCATCATCGCAGCTTAATCATTACTCAATCGATAGCAGAGTGCGTCAGGTATCTATTCTGTTATCCGATTATGTCTTATCATACCAACAGTTAACAGCCAACATTCGCAGGTTCCGCCCAGGTACTTGTGAACTTAGTTTTCTCTCCTATCATATCTGTTGCTCACTCTTCTTTTACAGAGACCAGCAGATAGTAGCAAGTTCCCCCCAGGTACTTGCACCTTACTCTCCTGTCATATCTGCCTGCTTACTCTCCTTTTGCAGAGATTAGCAGATAATAGCAAGATCCTCTCAGGTACTTGCAGTCTATTTTCCTTTTTTCTATCTGCTCCCTCACCTTACTTTTGCAGAAGCTAGCAGATAGTAGCCAGTTCCTCTCAGGTACTTGCAGCTTATTTTCTTTTTCTGCTCACTCACCCTACTTTGGCAGAGACTAGCAGATACCAGCAAGCCCCTTTCAGGTACTTATAAGATTACTATCCTACTATATTATCTCTCATCTGTATTTTGGCAGAGTTCAATAGAAGACGGTTATCCTCTTCCTCATTTACAAAAGCAACTCAGGTACACGCAAGATGTACCTCTTTGTGCCTGCAATAATTTTTTCTTCGCAGGTAAAAGATAGGCGCTGATAAATTTTTCCTGAGAAGGGACATCAGGTTCTATCTCTCCTGACCTCTAATTTTTTCTCTCCTTATTATTGAGGGGAGGATTACGATTTTTGTGGGTCCTCTACTTTTTCGAAGTTCCTTTCAGAACTTAAAAAAGTGCGGGGATTATGTTAACCCCCAAAAATCGGCGACCCCTCCCAAGGTCTCTAGCTCGCAAGTCGCGGTCCACTCAAGGGAACCCCCCCGAGGATCGCGACCTGCCTCGGCTTTCCCTTTTTGGCCCAAGCGTTTTGGCCAGGCTAACATGCAGCATTGCTTTCTTGCAGGAGGCAAGCCTATATCAGTTCGCAGGTTCGATCTGCCGGTGCCGGCACCCGACCGAACCATCGCAAGGCTCGGCTCCCCTGTCCAGCCTGGCCCCAGGCTTCCGCCGTCAGGCCGCCCTCCTTAGGGGCGACCTGGCCTCAGGCCGCCCTTCCCAGGGGCGGCCTGGCCTCAGGCCGCCCCCCTTAGGGGCGGCCTGGCCTCAGGCCGCCCTTCCCTTGGGGGCGGCCTGGCCTCAGGCCGCCCTTCCCAGGGGCGGCCTGGCCTCAGGCCGCCCCCCTTAGGGGCGGCCTGGCCTCAGGCCGCCCTTCCCTTGGGGGCGGCCTGGCCTCAGGCCGCCCTTCCCTTGGGGGCAGCCTGGCCTCAGGCCGCCCCCCCTTAGGGGCGGCCTGGCCTCAGGCCGCCCTTCCCTTGGGGGCGGCCTGGCCTCAGGCCGCCCTTCCCTTGGGGGCGGCCTGGCCTCAGGCCGCCCCCCTTAGGGGCGGCCTGGCCTCAAGCCGCCCTTCCCTTGGGGGCGGCCTGGCCTCAGGCCGCCCCCCTTAGGGGCGGCCTGGCCTCAGGCCGCCCTTCCCAGGGGCGGCCTGGCCTCAGGCCGCCCCCCTTAGGGGCGGCCTGGCCTCAGGCCGCCCTTCCCAGGGGCGGCCTGGCCTCAGGCCGCCCCCCTTAGGGGCGGCCTGGCCTCAGGCCGCCCTTCCCTTGGGGGCGGCCTGGCCTCAGGCCGCCCCCCCTTAGGGGCGGCCTGGCCTCAGGCCGCCCCCCCTTAGGGGCGGCCTGGCCTCAGGCCGCCCTTCCCTTGGGGGCGGCCTGGCCTCAGGCCGCCCTTCCCAGGGGCGGCCTGGCCTCAGGCCGCCCCCCTTAGGGGCGGCCTGGCCTCAGGCCGCCCTTCCCTTGGGGGCGGCCTGGCCTCAGGCCGCCCCCCCTTAGGGGCGGCCTGGCCTCAGGCCGCCCCCCTTAGGGGCGGCCTGGCCTCAGGCCGCCCTTCCCTTGGGGGCGGCCTGGCCTCAGGCCGCCCCCCTTAGGGGCGGCCTGGCCTCAGGCCGCCCTTCCCTTGGGGGCGGCCTGGCCTCAGGCCGCCCCCCTTAGGGGCGGCCTGGCCTCAGGCCGCCCTTCCCAAGGGCGGCCTGGCCTCAGGCCGCCCCCCTTAGGGGCGGCCTGGCCTCAGGCCGCCCTTCCCTTGGGGGCGGCCTGGCCTCAGGCCGCCCCCCTTAGGGGCGGCCTGGCCTCAGGCCGCCCCCCTTGGGGGCGGCCTGGCCTCAGGCCGCCCTTCCCTTGGGGGCGGCCTGGCCTCAGGCCGCCCTTCCCTTGGGGGCGGCCTGGCCTCAGGCCGCCCCCCTTAGGGGCGGCCTGGCCTCAGGCCGCCCTTCCCAAGGGCGGCCTGGCCTCAGGCCGCCCCCCTTAGGGGCGGCCTGGCCTCAGGCCGCCCCCTCTTCCTGCTCCTCAGGCCTCCCCCTCTTCCTGCTCTTCAGGTTGAAGTCCTCCGAGGTCGTCTCAGGTCGCCGAGGTCGTCAAGGATGGCATCACTGGGCCCCGCTTCAAAGATTATCCCCGGGCCTATAAATACCCCCAAGACCTCTCATTCTAGATCGGCAGGAGGAGAACTGCCATCTTGATCAAAGGCTGCGGATTCAGTATTCTCAGTCCGTCAAGGTTGATCAGGCAAGGTCTGCGGCCTCCAAATCTCCAGTCCGCCCAGGTCGTCAAAGCTGTGGACTTAGCTTTTTCTGCCCTCAGCAGCTTGCGCAGCCTCCGCAGCCTCCGATTTCCAGTTCTCCCAGGTCGTCAGGGACTGGGGACTTAGTTTTTTCTGCCATCAGCAGGCAGCTTCAGCAGGCAGCTTCAGCAGCCTCTGCAGCCTCAGTTCTCCAGTTCTCTGCAGCCTCTTTTACTTAGTTTCTGGCACCTTCTTCCTTAACCGCCAGCTTCCTCATTGTACCCTTTTCTGCTCTTTCTATGTAATGGTGAAATAGCAAGTTGTAACTCTTCTTGAATAAAGGAAAAGCCCGTCGCAAGAGTGGCATTCAAGCCGCGGCGGGCGAAGTCTGCTGTTGCCGCTGCTAGCGGCCTCCTCTCTTCTTCTCTCCTCTCTCGGCATCAACCTGCAAAGCTAACCATTCAAGTAGCTGTCTGCTCGACAGTTCCAGATCAAGCTCCCTCTCTGCTCGAGCAAGCTTTTTCCTCTGCTCAAGCAAGCTTCTCCTCTGCTCAAGCAAGCTTGCTCCTCCATCCCCGCAACCCTTCTTCCTTCATCTTTAGCTTGTAAGATCGAACACCCGTTAACTGGTCGGTGTCGCTTTTCGCGCATCAACAAGAACAACTGAGCTAAGCCACATAAACACGATCATATGGGCCGACTCTCACTCATCTCCAGCCGAGTTTTTTGGTTTCTTCATCGCCCCTGTCAGAAAACCCCCAACTTGCTTCGCTGTCAGGATCTTCTTCACACTGCATGACCAACTCAGGTAGGTTTTCGGTCAATCAAGCTTTAGATCAATCGATGGAAGTTTCAACATCGTCGGCCGTTGTGATGAACCCAACACCCTCAACAATGTGACCAACTCATCCGGGCCCAATATCTTGAAGACGTCCGTCATTGTTCCTTCCTTCGACTCCATGGGTCAACTTCCCCACCGATCACTGCGTCTCGTTCGGTATCACCAAATGCATCTGTCTGCCCTAGATCCAATCACCGCATCCTGAGGGCCACTAGGAGGCAATGAGGAACGATGAAGGCCTGGATGCAGTGGCGCAGCAGCGGAAAGCGGCGGCCTGTATCAAGGTCGGCGGCGGTCACCGATGCAGGATGCGGCGGCAGCCCCTAGAGATTGCGGCAGCATTCCTCCCACGGCCTTTGGATGCGGCGGCCTTCGGAGACCGCAGGAGCGTCCTTCCCGCAGCCCTAGAGGCGGGTTCCCCCCGTCGGGAGACGATCAGGGAGCAAAGTCAGAGATCTGGCGGCAAACTTAGGAGTCGTGGTAGCGGAAGGCGGAAACGGCGTTGTCAGCATCGTTAGCGGTATGCGGAGACGAGAGTCGCGGGTGGGAGGGAGTCGGGACGACGGGAAGAGCCGCAATTTTCCTTCCCCCGGCTTTGATACCAAGCTGAAATAAAAAGCATAATATTATTAGGGTTAACATGGCTATTTATAGCCTACACCACTCATTCTAATATTACAACACCTGTACATTTAGGAACATATTTGTTAGGTAGTTTTTTATATTTCTCAACAAGAAAAAAATTTGATACCATGAAGGTTTTAGGTCGACTTTCCAGGGGGAAGAGCGGTAGCGGTATTTGGGTAACTTTGCCTAAATCGATGACACAAGTGTGGTTAAGTATTAGCGGTCACAAGTGCCTGGATTCTACAATATGGAGTTTGGCGGAAACGTTGCCCCAGAAAGTTCCAACTGCAGGTAAAATACTACCTCTGTTTGTTACCACAGTTCAATATCTGGAGTTATTAATGTCCCAATCAAAGGCTTATTAGTGTTTGGGAAAAAAATATCTCCTACTCATGGGAAAATAATGATTTGTAGAAGTACTAGGAAAAGCTTATCAGAAACGTCATATATGGAGACACCTAAGCAATGGAGTTGAGTTCTTAATCCCGCCTAGGGAGCAGGTTCTCATGTTGGAAGGGGATTTTTCATTCTCCCAGTTCAGCTTTGAGTAAAATTTCATGGTTGATTGATAGAAACTACTAGAGAGAGGGAGAAACTAGAGGGGAAGTAGGAAGGAGGCTAGGGTTTGAGATAAGGAGGAATACCTTAGGGTTATGTTGCATGCCTCCAATAGATGACATCCCCGGGTATAAATACCCGGGCCAAGGAGGGAGCCGGCCGGCCCCTCCACATAGGGCTGAACCAGTTGGTTCAGCCCTTGGCCGGCCGGTTCTACTGAGTGGGGGCTGAACCGGATGGTTCAGCCCCTTCGTTGCCTGTTGTCTCCTTGCGCCTGCGAGCATAACAACGCCCCGAGAAGCGGGCCGCGGTCGTGGGCGTAACATTCCCCTCCCCATCAAGACCCAGCTTGTCCTCAAGATGGAAATCTGGGTACAGCTCCTTGAAGTCCAACAGATCAATCCAGGAGTTATGTGCTTCCGGTAAGCGCTTCCACTTGACCAAGAGTTCGGCCCGAAACTCGGCGCCCCGTTGCTTCCACCTGAGTAAGAGAACATTCTCCGGCATCGGCCGAAGCTCGCCTGCAACGGTAGCTTCCGGCAAGAAGGGACTCGGTTGGGCACTGTCACCAATCTTCTTCTTAAGTAAAGAGAGACATGAAATGTCGGATGGATGCGTGAGCCCGCGGGAAGCTCTAACGTGTAAGCGGCCGGCCCCACCCTTTTGAGAACACGAAAGGGGCCATAATATCGAGGAGCGAGCTTCTGATTTGTGCGGCGAGCCACTGAGAGCTGTCGGTAAGGTTGGAGCTTAAGGAATACTTCATCGCCCACGGCAAACTCCCTCTCCTTGCGGTGCTTGTTCGCCTGGGCCTTCATGCGATTCTGGGCAAGGCGAAGATTCGCCCGCAATGTCACTAAGGTGCGGTCGCGGTCACGGAGGGCCCGATCAACCGCCGGTAACGTCGTGCTGCCCGGCTCATAGCTGCTCAGAGAAGGTGGTGGACGGCCGTAGACCACCTCAAATGACGTCATCTTGCTGGTGGAGTGGTAAGCAGTGTTGTACCAATACTCGACCCAGTGTAGCCAACTGGTCCAACTCCGAGGCTCGTCCATGACGAAACACCGAAGGTAGGTCTCCACGCTGCGATTAAGAACCTCCGTTCGGCCGTCAGTCTGGGGGTGATTTGCGGTGCTGAAGCTCAAGCAAGTCCCTTGAAGCCTGAAAAGCTCTCGCCAGAAGTGGCTCACAAAAGTGGGATCACGATCAGAAATGATAGCGCGTGGGAGGCCGTGCAAGCGGACGACTTCCCGAGTAAAGAGTTAGGCGACCGACTCCGCCGTATAAGGGTGACTGAGAGCGAGGAAGTGACCATACTTGGAGAGCTTGTCAACCACTACCAGAATGACCGACTTGCCCTGAGACTTGGACAATCCATCAATAAAATCCATCGACACAGTATCCCATATGTGTTGCGGAATCGCAAGTGGATGAAGCAAGCCGGCAGGTGTGGTGGTCTCGTACTTCTGGCGCTGACATGTCTCACACTGTCGGACAAACTGCTGCACATCCCGGCGCATCCCCGGCCAAAAAACATTTGCTCTCGCCCGTTGGAGGGTACGGAGCACGCCTGCATGACCCCCCACTGGAGAGGAAAGAAACTCGTGGAGCATAACTGTCTTCCATGCTGAGCCTGGAGGTATGACTACTCTGCCGTGGCAATGGAGTCGCCCACTCTGTAGATGATAACCTGGCGTCACGGTCTCCCCACGCTGGAGGGCCTCCACGAGGGCGCGTAGAGAGGGATTCCGCAAGACCTCCTCATGTATGTCATCGAACGAGTCGAGGACCGGACCCAAAATCTGGGTGAGTGCACCATCAGGTAGGCGGGACAAGGCGTCCGCCACCACATTCTCCTTGCCTTGGCGGTAAACGATCTCATAATCGTAACCCAAAAGTTTGGTGACCCACTTTTGCTGAAGAGGAGAGGAGACTCGCTGGTCCAAGAAATGCTTCAAACTCTAGTGATCCGTACGAATCTGGAAGTGCCGCCCCAAAAGATATGGCCGCCAAAGGGTCACTGCCTGAACCACCTCCAACAACTCTTTTTCATACGTGGACAGTCCGAACGTCTTAGGCGCCAACGCCTTACTATAAAAAGCCAGTGGGCGGCCCTCCTGCATCAATACTGCACCTAGCCCCGCCCCTGAGGCGTCCGTCTCCACTACGAACTCCTTGGTGAAATCCGGAAGGGCTAACACTGGGGTGGTCGTCACTGCCTGTTTGAGCGCCTGAAAAGCCGCCTCAGCAACATCCTGCCACAAGAAGGCATCCTTCTGCAGTAGCTGAGTCAGCGGTCGAGCAATCTTCACATAATCTCGCACAAACCGTCGGTAGTAGCCGGTGAGGCCCAAGAATCCTCGCAGAGCCCGAATAGTCTGGGGCCGCGGCAAAGAAACCATGCTCTAAATCTTTCGAGGGTCAGCTTTGACCCCTCCAGCCGATACCAAGTGACTCAAATACTCGACCTCCTCCTGCCCAAAAGAACACTTGGAGCGCTTAGCAAAGAGCTGATGCTTGCGTAGAATAGAGAAGACCTGTTCAGCATGGCACAAGTGATCTTCCCAATTAGCACTGTATATCAAGATGTCATCAAAGAAAATCAGCACAAAAAGGCGAAGTAGTGGGCGAAAGATTTCGTTCATATTGGCTTGGAAGGTGGATGGCCCGCCAGTCAGCCCGTTGGCCATCACCAGAAACTCATAGTGGCCGTCGTGGGTTCTGAAAGCCGTCTTATGGACGTCCTCTTCCCGCATAAGGATCTGGTAGTAACCCGACCGCAAGTCAAGCTCTGTGAATAGAGTCTCCCCGTGTAGCTCATCCAAGAGCTCTTCAACCAATGGAATGGGAAACTTGTCTTTCAAAGTGATGTCATTCAAAGCCCGATAGTCAACATAGAATCGCCACGAGCCATCTTTTTTTTTACGAGAATAATCGAGGCCGAAAAGGAGCTCGTGCTGGGTCGGATGATCCCGGCGTCGAGCATCTCCCGAACGCTGCGCTCGATCTCTGTCTTCTGCATGTGTGGATACCGGTAAGGCCGGATATTGGTAGGCTCCGCTCCGGTCTTGAGTATAATCTGGTGATCCCGAAACCGTGATGGCGGTAGTGTACGTGGCTCCTGAAAGACGTCTGAATACTGCTCGACTAAGGACTGCAACTGTATCGGTACCTCGGACGACCCGGCCTCATCAGACCGCACCCCCAAAAGGACTGCCATCAGGCTCCCTTCCTCTCCGAGTTGTTGCATGCTCCTAAGAGCAACTTCCTTTACTGGCGAAGCTGTGAGACCCTTCAAACAGAACTGTCGGCCACGCTGCAGGAACTCCATCGTCATGAGCTCCCAATCAAAAGTGACCCGCTTCAGCTGCTGCAGCCACTGAACCCCGAGTACCATGTCTGATCCCCGTATAGGTAGAAGGTATACATCCGTGCTCCCAATGTATCCCTGAATCCGCAACTCCACTCCCTTCATGACCCCTTCGCACTTCAGCTTGCTGCCGTCAGCCACTATAACTTGGAATGTTGCTCCCCTATCAATGTCGTGTCCAACCCGCTGAGCAACGACTGGGTGAATGAAATTATGGGTGCTCCCGCTGTCCACCAATATCGTCACTTTCTCCTGCCTAACCCGTCCGGCAACCCGCATCGTAAGGGGCGGATTGCACCCTTCTATGGCCTGGATGGAGACCCCAAACTCCGTCACATCCACATCCTCCTCCAAGAGCACCTCCTCGATTGCAGCCTCGGGCGAAGACTCGTCGGCACTTCTTCATGCAGCATGAAAACCTGTAGCTTCTGGCACTTGTGCCCGGGCACAAACTTCTCGTCGCAGTTGAAGCAGAGGCGGCCCTTCTCCTTGCGGGCCTGGAGCTCGCCCCACGACAAATGAGTCAATGTAGGCTTAGCAACCGCTTGCTCTCCTGGCTATGGCGGGTGTGGCAAGAGGCTTCCCCGTTGTGCGTGATCGCTGCCGGTTGAGTCGCTCCTCCTGAATGCGTGCTAGTGTTATAGCGTGATTCAAGCTCCTTGGCATATAAGCATGAACCTCATCCCGCAGTTGCTCCTTCAAACCCGACACAAAACAACTCAGCAGTGTCTGCTCTTCCCAGCGTACTCAGTTGGTCAACTTCTCAAACTCTGTCCGGTACTCAGTCACTGTCCCCTTCTGTCTTAACTTCTGCAGCAGCGCCTCAAAGTCCTCATATTCCAGTGGCCCGAATCGGGTCGTGAACCCCTCCACAAAATCAGTCCAGGGTACGTAGTCTCTACCTCTCAGGAACCACTGAGTCCACTGGAACGCGTCGTCCTCCATATGGAACGACGCTAGTTGCACCCATTGCCCCTTCGGAACCTCCTAGTAGCTGAAGAACAACTCCGCCTTGTGAACCCACTCCAACGCATCCCCCCTTTGAACTTGGGCAAGTTCATGCGTGTCAACTTCGGTGGCATGTACGCACGCGGCCCGGCCAGCCCTTGCCAGCCCTGTCCTTGCCCAGTATGTCGTCCCACATGCCCGTCATGTCCACCCAGGTAGCAATGAGGTGGCTGACCTTGATGAGGAACGTGCTGCCCGGCCCACGGAACGTGGCCTCCAAATCCGTCGGGAAAAACGCCGCCTCGCGGGTGAGGGAGAAACCCCGTTGCACCTCCTGGAGCCCGCACAGCAGTCCCCGGCCCTCAATCAGCCTGTAGCCACGGCTGCCGCCCGCAATCCGTTGGTCCCACCATGCTCGAGCCGCCGCCTGGATGTCTGGCCGGCCCGCACTCAGCCGGCCCAGCAAAACTGGGCCCGCCGCCTCCTGCTGATGCCGCCCGGCGGCCATGCTGTCGCTCCCCCACCTTCGCTGGTGACTCCCCAGGGTCAGAAGAACCCGACGCCGGTGTTCCCGCTCAGTCTCGGTGCTCCCGTGCTCGCCGGCCCGGAAAAACTGGGGCCGATACCCCTCGCTGCAGCCGCCGACCACGCCGCCACTCCCCCGCCATTGTCGGAGGTTCACCACGGCCGGGAGAGGCCGATGCCGCCGTTCCCGCCCAGGCCCGACGCTCCCGTGCCCAAACGCCCCGGATCGGGCGTTCCCGAGCCCTCGACGGACCGATCGGGTCTTCCGCCGATCGGTTCTTCCTCGCTCGTGCTTTTTCCTTTCAGCAGCGCCTTAAGCTCCTTCATACGCACGTCTATGCGCTCCTCCAACCGCTGCGTAGATGTGTGCATCTCATGCTCGGTCGCGGCTACCGAATCCATCAATCCACCATAGTTTTCCTCCAAGGTCTCCAAACGGGTGACCTCCTCTTGCGTGTGAATAGTGACCATCGTCGGAGAATGACCGCCTCTGATACCAAATGATAGAAACTACTAGACAGAGGGAGAAACTAGGGGGAAAAGTAGGAAGGAGGCTAGGGTTTGAGAGGAGGAATACCTTAGGGTTATGTTGCATGCCTCCAATAGATGACGTCCCCGGGTATAAATACCCGGGCCAAGGAGGGAGCCGGCCGGCCCCTCCACATAGGGCTGAACCAGTTGGTTCAACCCTTGGCCGGCCGGTTCTACTGAGTGGGGGCTGAACCGGATGGTTCAGCCCCTTCGTTGTCTGTTGTCTCCTTTCGCCTGCGAGCATAACAACGCCCCGAGAAGCGGGCCGCGGCCGGGGGCGTAACATTGATGAACTAGAGCTTCTTAGCTTGAGGAAGAAGTTCAAAGTATTGATTAAAGGAGGAATGGATTGGGAATGGATAAGCTAGCTCTAATCAAGAAAACATCAATCTCAAATAGTATACAATTAATTAGCACAACACCAAAACTGATATTATTTTGAATTATTTTAACATAAAACTGCCATCACACTATTCAGGAATGAATAAGCAAATATCAGAAAGCTTTCCCCAAGGGAAACCATAAAAACTGGTGTAGCACAACTATTCCTTCCTGACTATGAATACAAACCATTAAAAAGAAAAATTCCCAAGACACCAAGGCTTCATTCCCAGTAGCGCTCTGGGCGCAAGTGCTTCCAAACTGTCACAAAGTCGTTTGGCTGAGCGGCGTGTGCAGGGGCCACGTTCTAAGGCACAGACTTCATCCCAAAATGCTGTTTTTGCGTGGTTTCAGACCGTGGTCGGAGGCGGTTTCAAACCGCGGTCGGAGCAGCAACCAAAGACAACCACGGCATGCCCAAAATTCCAGGAAAACAAACTCCGAGCAGTAGTAAAATACAGTGGGAAGAAAGTATGAACTGACCTGGCCAGAGCTTGGTAGGTCGCTTGCATTTCCACTCTCAAGCTGGTAGGTGAAATTGAAGTCATGTTGTTGAACAGGCGACGTGAGTACAGCGCATCCATCTCTTACAATAATGAAGCCGCTATCGCCTAAATTCACAGCATGGACTCCCTGAAATCACAGATAACTTTAATTGAATTATGTCCCGTCCTCTCAGATGATGCATAAAGAAGACAATATATTTCACATGAAAATAGGAAATTATAGACAGCAAGTCAGAAAATATAAGATAAATTCTAATGGAATTAATAATCTGTCGCAATATCTAAAGAACTATAGCTTAACAATGTGAATTCTGCCATGCATGCATAAATACGTCTAAACAAAAGCTAGCACAATTTGATTCAGATCTAATTGATCAGGAGATTAAAGTAATGGGACACTTGGAGGGGTGGGGATAAGGAATGTATGGAATTTAAAATCTTAAAAAAAATATCAGACTTAATTAAAGAAGTTTCAAAATATTTTATAGAAAAATATATTTTAATATCTCAGAAAACATTATATTGAAGATTATTTTAAAAAAAAATCGCATTTCAATTTTTCTTCACTACCGTTAGGAGTAAGTGTTACCGCCTAACACTAGCAACAAAGACTGAATTCCAAGAGTGTATTCTAAAAAAATAATTTGCAATATATTTTACTTTAATGCTTTTGAGGGAAAATAATATTTTGAACATATTTAGAAAATAAAATAAAATCAAATTTATAGAACAATAAAAGACATGATTTTATTTCATAAAAAAATTATTATAAAAATGTTTGATTTCTATAATGCTAGAAATCGAGGCGAAATATGAAAAACAATATTTCATTTTCTATACCGACCCTTCTCTCAAGGACCGATTGGTCCTAAGCCCATCTATCTCATATAAGACCTCGAACCTCCTCCTAGATCTACCCTAGACCTAGTCGTCACAACATGCGGGGAATTATAGAATCCTCCACGGAATCTAACTTCCACTCCGAACGATTTTCCCGCTAAGTATCGCAAGACTTAGAGGCCAATAACCACGGAATCCTTCCCAAAATCCGACATTCTCCCCAGACAATTTCTTCACTCCTGTTACAAAAAGATATAAAAAAGGAGATTACAAGATAGAAAAATGTAAGAGAGACTCCCCAAGAATTTCTGAAGGTGAAGACGAAGGCGATGTAGACGTCAGTGTTCTTGCTGTGTCTGCATTTTGTGTTGGATATGTATTATAGCCCTTTTCCTTCAAATTCTTCTATTGGTCTTCGTGTTCGCCCAAGGGAGTTCTCTCAATGTCTGGAGACAAGCTTCTCTCAGGATATTCAGAGTTCTGACTTTGGAGACAAAAGGAATCGTTATCATAGAAGGAGAGGAGCCGCTCTTTAAATAGACATCGGGAACTAGCGCCAGGGGTAGGGTTACCGCCGAGCAGTAGGGTTACAACCGGGCGGTAGCCAAATATAGTAAGTGGGGCACACAGATCGTGGCAAATATGGCAGTCGTGCTCCGCCAATTTCGACAAGATCGTTACCGCCACGCGTTAGCGTTTATTACGATCTGTCGTTGATCTCCTTCTCCTTTTGGCTCCTTAATCACATGTTGATTGAAGGCCATTCCTTATGCTACCGCAGGGCGGTAGCGTTGTCGCACTGCGGTAGCACTTGCTAAATATGGATTTCTCCCGCCGTTCTGTGCGTGCAAAACATCATCCCAATTGTCCTACTATATTCGGGCGCTACTGCTAGCAATTAGGTGGTAACGCGCCGCGGTAGCCCACTGAAATGAGCTTTTTGCATCCGGCTTATCTCCTCGTTCAATATGTGCTTCAGTGCTTGTACCTGTACGGCATGTACACTATAAACATACAAAAGACTAGATCAAATACATCACGATCTTTGTTATTCTCAAACTAAGAGATGTGGAGCGCATGCTCCAACAAAAACAAGTCAGAATCTGCATCAAACACACATCAAAACACTAAGCGACAAAAGTCGGCAGGCACGAAGACTCCAGAACAGAGTACTTCCCGAGAATTAAAAAAATATAACATTCAAATTTGATTAAAGATCTAAAAAGACACGGTGCATATACATGGTGGTTGTTGCAAACTTTGTACGTAGTTAGGTTTAAAAAAGAATTTCTAAATGCTTCAACATCCAACATCCATGTAATAACCTCCAGGTATCCTAGCACCAACTAGTAGCAATACATTGAGGCGAATTTCAATATGGGCAGAAAAAAAGGAGAAGTGTAACGATCATATGTTGTTTTGCCGAAGGGATCACGGGCGTTAGAAGTATAATAGCTAAGGCCTGAGGTTAGGAGATGGCGGGAGAAGAGAGACGAAGCAAGGGGGAAGAGACGAAGGGAACTTAAAGGAAGGCCAGAGAAGGTGGTCGGAGAAGAGAGACGAAGCTAGGCAAGGAGAGAAGAAAGAGAATGCTACTCTATAAGACCGAGAAAAACTATCTTATTAATCCAATCATATCCTTAATATAAGTATATCTCCTCTTTATAAAACCAGAGGCTCAGGTTAAACCCATTACAACTTCTTGCTACGTGACATCTTACAATTGGTTTTTGTCTAAGCATATTAGTCAAGTGACATATTGCCTGTATCTGGTTATGAGCTGTGACATGTTAGGGGTCTCATGTCGTCATTTATCTATCAACTATATTATTATGAATCTTTAGGTATTAGAGTCGACTTGTATGAGTTGAATCGTAGTTACAAGTTATTAGTGTCTTAGTGTGTTAATGTTTCATGCATTTTCTTTATATTGGGTATTTACATCCATGACATCGGGGTCCTATATATAGGCCCACTTAGGTTATGTATGAGGTATTAAGGAATGAAATCAAATGTCTCCATCTCTCTATAACTCTTCTCCACTCTCAAGTCTCCACTTTTTTTTAGTTCTCCTCTTCATTCTCATTATAGAATTGCCCACTTGTATCTCTGCCTCCACCGCTACCTCTGACGAAATCCCGAAATAGGCACAAAACAAATTTGGTATCAGAACTTTCCTTCCTCTGAAGCCATAGTTCTCCTCCACCGCCTGCTGCCATCAAAGGACCTCGCCCTTTTCCATATGTTTTTCACGGAAGACCCACATGATCTCCAGTCGACCTGAAATCGTTTGGCAGTCCCACTCCCAATTCCTGCTCAACACATCGGTTGCAGCGTGCTACGACTCCTTTCTTTGGACCGACGACAACGCTGCCTTCCTCTGGCTCATTATTAACCACTGCAGCTTCATCTCCTTTCGTTAGATCGGCGCTCGCCTCGCTCGATCGGTACAGGCGGACTGGGCGACATACGACAAACGCAGACCGAGCCCATGGCCATCTTTATGCGTTCAAACCAATAGAAAATTTTGCGTTCAAACCAATAGAAAATTTTGCGTTCAAACCAATAGAAACTTTTGCGTTCAAACCAAAGAACTAAATCTCATCAAAATGTCTGGTGTGATCACAAGTGATCTTTCTTCATGGAACAATAGAAAATTTTGTGCATCACCATGTTGTGCATCAGAGCATGAAGATAAAGTGTTGCATGTGATCATATTTCCTCTAAGTTTACATCAGGGGCATTATTTTTGAATCCGTGTTACTACATTTGATTGCAGAGAGAGCCCATGGCCATCTTTGTTTCACAATATAATGTTGCATGTGATCATATTTCCTCAAAGTTTTCATCAGGGGAATTATTTTGGAATCCGTGTTACTACTTTTGAATGCAGAGATAGCCCATGGCCATCTTTGTTTCACAATATAAGAAGCGACAAAAACTTACCAACTAGACTTGAGGTTAACTGTACAACCTCATATTCGCTGAGTGGAACCCAGAGACGCCAAAGATCAGGTTTGGACTAGCTTCGGGCTAGCTTTGGGCTTCAAAGCAGAAGAGCTCCCGCCTAGGAGTGGGCGAGAACACTCGCGCTCAAGCCCCGGCCGAGACCTACTTCTGCCCAGAGGCGGGCGAGAAGGCTCGCGCCTCGCGGAAGGCGGGAACTGGCTCGGCCTGAGACATTCTTCAACACCTTTTTAGCTCCCGCCGGGTGAGGGCGGAAGAGTTCTCGGCATAGAGGTTCTCGTCGGTTGGGGTCCAGGGTGAAATTACTCAGTTGCCCTTGGGTAAATTACATATATGCCCCCAGGGTCTGCATTTAGTATTTCATGGCAGCGGGATTTGACTATTGGCAGACCAGCCAGGGGTAATTTAGTAATTTCAGGTTAGCAAAGACTATAAATAGACCCGCAGGAGCTCTTTAGAAAGCAGGCTTTCATAATTCTCTAAGATCTTCTAGTGCTTTCTGAGGAGCTCCAAGCCCAGCTTTTGGATTTGGAGGGGAAGCTCTCAGAGATCTTCCGAGTGAGAGGTGAGACCTCCCTGTTGAGGCTTTGGGTCAGTTCTAGGTCATTTGCAACCAGTCAGGGGTCGGAGCTTGGGAGAAGTAGGTGTTGGTTGCGCCCCTATTTTCGAACTCTCGTTGAGGTCAAGTTTTGGCTTCAACAGTTCTGGTGCGGTGAGCGTGAAAGGTAGCCAGTACAAGAAAATCTTGAGTTTAGTCCCATGACAGGAGGTGAAGGTGAAGGATCTGGTTCAAGAGGTTCCCCCTCCCGTGGAGAAGAGGCGACAAGGAAGATGCTGGAAGACTTCAAACGAGAGGTCCTGCAGACCATCAGCCTGACCTTCTCGGCAAGGAGCGAGTGGGCAACCCCTCAGGTTCCAGTAGAGGCGGTCCCGCTCTTGGGCGAGAACGCCCCTGGGCAGCGCCCAAGGAAGGAGGTCCCGGCGGAGGTTGGCGAGAGGGACGTTGCCGCGTGGGAGCTCTTCCCAGGCCAGCGTCCCGGAAAGGAGGTTCCGGTAGAGATCGGCGAGAGGGAGGCGGCTGTGCGAGAGCTCTTCCCTGGGCATGGTCTCGCGGATCGGGCTAGCCAGCCGAGGCCGCGAGACGTGCCCTCTCGGCAGGCAGGTGGCGAGAGCATCTTCAGTGAGCTCATCATCTCGGCTCCGGTGCCGTAGGGGTTCCGGGAGCGAAACATGTCCTACTATTCGGGGAAGGATGACCCTTTGCAACATGTACAGTGGTTCGAAGACGTGGTTTCGATAAGGCAGATGACGGATGCCTTCAAGTGTCGGCTGTTTGCCATCACATTGAAGGAGAAGACCCGGGACTGGTTCCACCAGTTGCCGGCAAGTTCGATCTACAGCTTTGAGGATTTGCGCCAAGGGTTCCTGTTGAGGTTCTCGACATCGAAAAAGCGGAAGGAGGCGGAATGCCTGTTTACGGTGAGACGGAAGCAGGATGAGACGCTGGGTCATTACGTTGACCGGTTTCAGGAAGAGATCCTCCTGGTCCAGGAGGTCCCAGGGTACGCGTTGATGTTAGCCTTCACCATGGGGCTGAGACCAGGATTCTTTAGCATGGAGTTGAAAAGAGTGCCCCCCTCTCTTTTGAGGAGCTCATGGAGAGGGTGGCGAAGGAGATAGACTTCGAAAGGGCCAATCCGGCTTTTGCCAAGAAGCTGGCCCGGTTGGCGGAGGACGATGTGAAGGAACCAGCAGCAGGAAGGCAGAGGGAGCAGAGAGAAGAGAGGAGGGAGGAACCTCGAGGGCAGGGGCAGCATCAAGGGTGGGGGGCCCGGGAGCCGAACAACCGATTGGGTTGGAGGCCTCAAGAGGGTCGCCCCCAGGGACAAGGAGGAGGCTTTCAGGGAAGAGACAACTTCCGCGAGCCGAGGAGGTTTGATCAGCCAGCGTGGAGGCTGGGGCCATGGGGTCACTTCCCGCCGCAGCAAGAGGCAATGGAGGTCGGCAGAGGTAGAGGAGCAAGGAGAGGAGTTCGAGGAGGAGCCGGGAGAAGAGGAGGTGGAGAAGGAAGAGGGGAAGGGCGGCGTTGCTCTTCTGTGACTTCCACCAGGAGGAAGGTCACGCAACGGCCACCTGCCCGGAGTTCTTGGAGATGAGAGAAGCTAGGGGGCTGGGAAGGCAGGATCCGCCGGTAAGGATCGTGGAGGTGCAACAGGGAGAAGGGGAAGATAGGTGCGAGTACCGGGCGAACGTGAGAACTCGGGGAGGGATCGGGGTGATCCATGGAGGAGTTGGGATTGAGGCAACTCGCAAGGGGAGCCTTCAAACCAATGTACGAAGGGGGGTCGCCTCGACCTCCCAGGCTCCCCCTCCGGAGGAGAAAATTACTTTTTCATCAGCAGATATGCCGGACTTCGAAGACCCGTTCTGTGACGCCTTGGTGATCCAGACGGCAGTAGAGAACTTCACGGTCTTCAGGATCCTGGTGGGCAACGGGAGCTCCGTGAATGTGATCTTCAAAAAAGCCATCGATGAGATGAAGGTCGAGGCCAAGAGGGTCTTAGCTTCGGATGGACCGTTGTTTGGATTTTCTTGAGAGAGGAAGGAGGTAGGAGGGGTAGGATTGCATGTAAAGTTGGGGGGCGTGTCGCGGAACTGTAGGTTCGTGATAGTGGACTCCCCAAGCAGTTACAATGTCATCTTTGGGCGCCCCCTCATCAGCGCCTTTCGCTGCGTCCCCTCCTCGTTCCATCAGTGCCTCAAGTTCAACAACGGAGGGGTGCAGGTTAGGATCTGGGGGGACCTGAAGGTGGCGAGGCAGTGCTACGTGACGGCGGTTAACACCGTATCTTGGATGGCAGAGGCGGAAGAGCTGGAGAGGGAGATGGCGGAGCAGGAGGAGGTTGTCAGAGAAGAGGTGAGCCTAGAGGAGGCGATCGGGGAGATGGCGGAGGAGTTGTGCAGGAGGTCCAGAGGGACGAAGGGTCGGAGCCGCGAGAGGGTCGGCAGGAGGAAGGAACAGAAGAAGGGCGAGGAGAAGGAGTTGAGAAGGGGGCCCTGAGGGGCGTGGAGGTTGAGCAGCAGCATGAGAGCCTAGGGGAGGCGATGGAAGTGGAGGAAGCAGGAGTGGAGGAAGCAGGAGGGGAGGAAGAGTTCGGGCAAGAAGAAGAGGTGAGGACCGGCTGGGAGCAGTCCCAGCTGGAGACGGCTGAAGAAGTGGTGGAGATGGAAGTCTTCACCAACGCCGGCCAGGTGCAAAGGGTACGGATCAGCGGGGGCTTAGGTCCCGAGGACCAGGAGCGAGTGCGGGCTTGCATCCAGAGCAACATCGACATCTTTGCTTGGAGCGCGGCTGACATGTCGGGCATCGATGCAGATGTAGCCTGTCATCGCCTGAACCTGGACCCCCGGACGCGCCACATCCGCCAGAAGATGAGGACCATTGCTACCAAGCTGGAGGAGCCCATCCGCGAGGAGGTCAAGAAGCTTCTGGAGGCCGGCTTCATCTCGGAGATCCAGTATCCGGGCTGGATCTCAAATGTGGTAATGGTAAAAAAGGGGGGAGGAAAATGGCGCACGTGTATTGACTTTTCCTTATTGAATAAATCATGCCCCAAGGATTGCTACCCCCTGCCTCGGATCGACGCGCTGGTTGATTCAGCCGTCGGTTTTTCTATTATGAGCTTTTTAGATGCTTTTTCAGGTTACCACCAAATCCGAATGCACCCTACTGATGTCAAGAATGTCTCCTTCATCACGAGAGAGGGATGCTTCAGCTATAAGATGATGCCCTTTGGGTTGAAGAACGCAGGGGCTACATACCAACGCATGATGGATCGAGTCTTCCAAGGACAAAGGGGGAGGAACCTAGAGGTCTATGTTGATGAACTGATTGTCAAGAGCAAGAGTGTGGACTCACATCTACGGGACCTGGAGGAGACGTTCACTACCCTACGGAAGTTCAAGATGAGGCTGAACCCCTTGAAGTGTGTCTTCGTGGCAAGCCGTGGGAAGTTCCTTACGCATCTTCTGACCCCGGCAGGGGTAGAGCCTAACCCAGATAAGGTAAAGGTCATCCTAGAGTTGGAGTCACCACGCAGCGCTAAGGAGGTCCAGCGCTTGACAGGCAAGCTGGCCGGGCTAAGCAGGTTCCTCTCCATGTCGGGGGAGAAATGCTCATCGTTCTTTAAGGTGTTGCGGGGTAACCAAAGGTTCGAATGGACCGCCGAATGTGAAGAGGCTTTTCAAGCGCTGAAGAGGCAGCTCTCCCAGGCTCCACTACTTCAAAGCCCCAAGGAGGGAGAGGATCTAGCTTTATACCTTGGAGTAGGAGCAGAGGCCGTGAGCTCCGTTCTGGTAAGGGAAGAGGGGAAGAAGCAATTGTCAATCTACAACGTTAGCAGGACCCTGAAAAAGTCGGAGCTCCGCTATCCCATCCTAGAGAAGCTGGCGTATGCTTTGATTGTTTCAGCAAGGAAGCTTCGGCCATACTTCCAAGCCCATTCGATCAAGGTGGTGACGGACCATCCCCTTCGCAAGATCTTTGAAGGAGTGTAACACTCAGGCAGATTGTCCAAGTGGTCTATTGAACTGAGCGAGTTTGACATCTCGTTTGTGTCAAGGCTCTCCATCAAGGCGCAAGTAATGGATGACTTCTTGGCCGACTACATCGTTGAGGTCGGGGGTGAGGAGCCGCGGCCGCAGGGGGCATGGAAAATGGTGGTTGACGGGGCCTCGGGAAAGCATTCCCTCGGGGGAGGAGTGGTGTTGATAAGCCCTCAGGGGGTCACTATAGAACAAGCGGTGGTCTTGCACTTCCCG
Source organism: Platanthera zijinensis (assembly GCA_039513925.1). NCBI lineage: Eukaryota > Viridiplantae > Streptophyta > Magnoliopsida > Asparagales > Orchidaceae > Platanthera > Platanthera zijinensis. The sequence continues at coordinate 10,805,095 of CM077093.1, read as the reverse complement.
ATGACTAATAACCAAGCGGAGTATGAGGCCGTGATAGTCGTCCTTCGTTTGGCAAAGGAGCTTGAGATCCAGGATGTGGAGGCCTTTACGGACTCGTTGGTGGTAGCATCACAGATCCGAGGAGAGTTTGAAGTTCGGGAGCCCACCCTTGCAAAGTATTTGTCCAAGGTGAGGGTGATCATCGGAGGGTTCCGGACGTTCTCGATCCAACACGTTCCCAGAGAAGAGAGCGCAGCAGCCGATCGGCTGGCTAAGTTTGGACCTCGCGGGGGAGGGACCCTGACCGAACTGTTTCGACCAACAATCGAGGAAGGAGAATTGATGGAGGTGGATCAGCGACCCTCATGGGTGGACCTTTTGGTGACCTTCCTGACCACGGGCGAACTTCCGGAAGGGACTAAGGACGCCAAAGGATTCAGGCATAAGGCGGTCCATTACCTAATGTTGGAGGGAGGGTTGCATCGGAATATGTCGGGGCTCCTGGCAAGGTGTGTGACCGAGGAAGAGATCCCGAGGATCCTGGAGGAAGTGCATTCAGGAGAGTGCGACAGTCACTCGGGGGGAAGGGCGTTGGAAGCAAGGGTGGTAAGGCAAGGGTACTTCTGGCAGACTCTGAGGAAGGACGCGGCTGAGTTTGCGAGGAGGTGCCGAAAGTGTCAGTTGTACGCTCCCATCCAGCTCTTGCCCGCTCAAAGGCTCTGAATCATCACGGCACCATGGCCTTTTGTCATCTGGGGGATAGATCTCGTTGGACCTTTCCCTCCAGCTAGTGGGCAGAGGAGGTTTCTCCTAGTCATGATTGACTACTTCTCCAAGTGGCTGGAGGTCAATGCACTAGTCAAGGTCACCTCCCAGGTCATCAGGAACTTTGTTTGGAGAGAGATCATATGCAGGCACGGGCTACCCCAGGCAATAGTAACGGATAATGGTCCCCAGTTTGCCAGCGAAGAATTCATCAGCTTCTGCACCCAACTGGGAATAGACCTCAGGTTTGCCTCCGTCCACCACTTCAGGAGCAACGGCCAGGTGGAGGCGGCAAACAAGATCATTGAGAATTTACTCAAGAAGGTGGAGAATTTGAGGGGGAATTGGGTGGAACAGCTCCCCTCAGTTCTGTGGGCCTTGAGAACAACCCCAAACACGGCCACCGGCGAGACCCCTTTCAAACTTTCTCATGGGTGTGAGGCGGTCCTGCCAGTGGAGTTTGAGGTTCGATCCCCGCGGGTCACGACCGCGGGAGAAGGAGACGAGGTTTGGAGGTTGGAAAATGAGGGGGAGTTGTGTCTCTCATTGGATATGGTGGAAGAGCTGTGCGATGTCGCAGCTATCAGGCAGGAGGAAATCAAGCGGCGAATGGCAAAGTACTTTGATAAGCACATCAGAATCAAAGAGTTCGCAGAATGAGATTTAGTGTTAAAGAAAGTTGATGCTGCGGGAAGATCAGCCCCCGTTGGCAAGCTCAACCCAAATTGGGAAGGACCTTACATTGTTGAAAGGATTCTAAGAACGGGAGGTTACCACATCCAGGACGTGGAGGGGAGACCCATAAGCTACACTTGGAGCGGTGACGACTTGAAACGCTTCTACCCATGATGGGGGAAGGTGAAACTGTATATTCAAAGTCAAGTTATTATATTGTGTTCACTAACTTGTTATTGTTTTGGTCTTACCTATTGTGGAATGCTGATGATAGGAGGGTTGGATGTTTGCACTATCCCGAGCTCGGCTCGGCCCCAGGTAGACCCGTTGCGCAGGCTCGCATCTAGCTGGCAGGTCTGAAGGCTCGCCTGTGGGGGGTAAAGGACCCCGAGTGCTGCTTGGCCCCGGGTAGACTCGCTGCTCAGGCTCTCATTAGCTGGGCAGGGCGGTAGACACACCTGGGGGTAAAGGACTTGTTCTTGGATATGTTCTTGGATATGCTTCAGCTTGGATGTTTGCACTACCCCGAACTCGGCTCGGCCCCAGGTAGACCCGCTGCGCAGACTCGCATCTAGCTGGCAGGTCCGAAAGCTCGCCTGTGGGGGTAAGGGACCACGAGTGCTGCTCGGCCCCGGGTAGACTCGCTGCTCAGGCTCTCATTAGCTGGGCAGGGCGGTAGGCACACCTGGGGGAAAAGGACTTGTTCTTGGATATATTCTTGGAAATGCTTCAGCTTGGATGTTTGCACTACCCCGAGCTCGGCTCGGCCCCAGATAGACCCGCTGCGCAGGCCCGCATCTAGCTGGCAGGTCTGAAGGCTCGCCTGTGGGGGTAAGGGACCTCGAGTGCTGCTCGGCCCCGAGTAGACTTGCTGCTCAGGCTCTCATTAGCTGGGCAGGGCGGTAGGCACACATGGGGGGAAAGGACTTGTTCTTGGATATGTTCTTGGATATGCTTCAGCTTGGATGTTTGCACTACCCCGAGCTCGGCTCGGCCCCAGGTAGACCCGCTGCGCAGGCTCGCATCTAGCTGGCAGGTCCGAAGGCTCGCCTGTGGGGATAAGGGACCCGAGTGCTGCTCGGCCCCGAGTAGACTCGCTGCTCAGGCTCTCATTAGCTGGGCAGGGCGGTAGGCACACTTGGGGGGAAAGGACTTGTTCTTGGATATGCTTCAGCTTGGATGTTTGCACTACCACGAGCTCGGCTCGGCCCCAGGTAGACCCGCTGCGCAGGCTCGCATTTAGCTGGCAGGTCTGAAGGCTCGTCTGTGGGGGTAAGGGACCCCGAGTGCTGCTCGGCCCCGGGTAGACTCGCTGCTCAGGCTCTCATTAGCTGAGCAGGGCGGTAGACACACCTGGGGGGAAAGGACTTGTTCTTGGATATGTTCTTGAATATGCTTCAGCTTGGATGTTTGCACTACCCCGAGCTCGGCTCGGCCCCAGGTAGACCCGCTGCGCAGGCTCGCATCTAGCTGGCAGGTCCAAATGCTCGCCTGTGGGGGTAAGGGACCCCGAGTGCTGCTCGGCCCTGGGTAGACTGGCTGCTCAGGCTCTCATTAGCTGGGAGGGCGGTAGGCACACCTGGGGGGAAAGGACTTGTTCTTTGATATGCTCTTGGATATGCTCTTGGATATGCTTCAGTTTGGATGTTTGCACTACCCCGAGCTCGGCTCGGCCCCAGGTAGACCCGCTGCGCACACTCACATCTAGCTGGCAGGTCTGAAGGCTCGCTTGTGGGGGTAAGGGACCCCGAGTGCTGCTCGGCCCCGGGTAGACTCGTTGCTCAAGCTCTCATTAACTGGGCAGGGCTGTAGGCACACCTGTGGGGAAGGACTTGTTCTTGGATATGTTTTTGGAAATACTTCGGCTTGGAAACTTTGGCACTACCCCGAGCGAGGCTCGGACCTGGGTGGACTCGCTGACCGGGCCTTCTGGGCAGGACAGGAGGCACACCTAGAAGGCAGAAGAAAGAGGTTGAGGACCTCCTCAGGCAAGAGAAGTCTCGGCTAAGAGGCTCTCGGCAAAAGGAGTTCCCGGCAGAAAGGCTTTCGGCGAAGGGTCCTTGGCCCGACAGCGGGGAGTTCTTGGCGAAAAACTATGTTCGCTCGCGCAAGGTGAAGGGGGCGACGCTCCCCTTAGGAACCTATAGACAGCGCTTCCGGCAAAAGGTTCTCGGCGGACGGCACTCTGAAACGGCACGTTGGGCCTTGAGTTCTCGGCAGGTCTCCACCTATTGACCGCCAAGGGGAACGACTATTCTAGGGAGGTCGGGGGCCTCGGCGAGACCGTGCTTGAGAAACATTCGACACTATACAGCACTGATAAAGAGGTAAAAAAATCGATCACGATATACAAACAGGTACAATGTATTCTTCAAAATGTAATTACAGGCGAGAACATCTCGCGCGTTACCAAGGCACAAAAGAAAGGGGGGAGAAACCCATCAGGGGGACGCGCTATACCCCCCGCTCGAGCTCTCGCTAGAGCTCCCGCTGGAGCTCTCGCCAGAACCCTCCCCGGATGTCTCACCAGCAGCGGTGGGAGATTTTGGGACATCCGAGGGCGGGGAGTCAGGTGCGCCCGGGGGCTTAGGGATGGGCTCGAAGAGCCACGGGAGAAGTCGGCAGGCGACGATGGTTTCGCCGCCCTCATTCAAACACCCCACATCCCGCAACGTCTCTATGGTTAGTCTGGCCATTGCTTGGGCGTTGGTCTGCAGCAGCTTATCGATGTCGTATTTCGAGAAGTGGCGGCTCCTCAGCCTCACGTCCAGCGAAGGAGGAGGAAGGACCGCAGCCGCAGCCACTTCCATGCGCCGGAGGACCCTCCATGCGCCGGAGCTGGTCCTTCAGCAGGACGTTCTCGCACTCCACCCCGGCCAGCTGCGCGCGAAGCACCATGCCCTGGGCAGAATCCTGCACACAGGAGAAACCTGTCAATACGGAGAAGAGAAGCGGGCTGTGAATTACAGAAGAGAGGGAGAGTGCCTTGGAGGATCTCGCTTACCTCTTCCGCCGGGCGCAAGGATAGAAGTCGTTGGGCATCCGCCAGCTCGAACTATAGTGCTGCCGCGTGGGCCGCCGCCTGGTCTCTCGCCTTGAGCATCTCGCCGAAGTTGCGTTCGATGGTGATGCTCCGACGTGCACACATATGCGTGAGCTCGAACCCGCGCAGAAAGGTCCGAATGGAATCGAGGACCAGGAGCCGGGTGAATAGTTGGTCAAAAATGTTGGCATCTTCTCGGCTGTAGATGCGCCTTTAGTGCTGGCAGGAATAATGGAGTGCCAACATTTTTGAATGCATGGGGGTAACCCAGGCTAACTAATAAGAACAGACATTACAATGAACAAAGAAAAGAAAATATTACAATGAAGAAATATTACAAAGACTGAGAGACAACTCTAGAGGCCTTCTTCCTCTGCTCGCTTCTGCCTTTGCTCAAGCAAATGGCCTCCTTATTTATAAGCGCAGGGCAGAGTGGCTTCAATGGCTTGAATTAGTGCTGGCATAATGGAGTGCACCTTTAGTGCTCGGAATAATGGAGTCCTGTAGTGCTGGTCGGAATAATGGAGTGCGCCTTTAGTGCTGGCAGGAATAATGGAGTGCGCCTTTAATGTTGGTAGGAATAATAGAGTGCGCCTTTAGTGCTGGCAGGAATCTTGTAGTGCGCCTTTAGTGCTAACAAGAATAATGGAGTGCGTCGTTAGTGCTGGCAGGAATCTCTGTATGGCTCCCCGAGGCTCAATACATAGGATAGATGAATCGGATTTTGAGCAAATCTGCAACTATAAACGGATTTGATATGTCTTTACCGGTTACCGTTTGAACCGGGCTAGATGAATCGGATTTTGAGAAAATCCGCAGCAATAAACGGATTTGATATGCCTTTACCGGTTACCGTTTGAACCGGGCTAGATGAATCAGATTTTGAGCAAATCCGCAGCTATAAACGAATTTGATATGCTTTTACCGGCTACCGTTTGAACCGGGCTAGATGAATCGGATTTTGAGCAAATCCGCAGCTATAAACGGATTTGATATGCCTTTACCGGTTACCGTTTGAACCGGGCTAGTCAGTAGATTAAAATCCGCTCTACTGAAAGCGTTATGAGTTTGGATTATGGATCAAGGAGATCCAAACTGTTGTAAGGATCTTGGGCGAATGATCCACCAAAAGGATCGGGTGAGTGTGAAGGAGATGGCGTGGCCTGAACAGAAGTGGATGGTGAATGATGGCGATAACGTTGCTGCATTTTTTTAAATTATTGAAATTGTAAGAAAGTTTGGAGATCATCATCCTCGTCGGAAGTCATGAGGAGGAGAGGTGATGTTGAAGGTGGAGTTTTGGTGAGCGGTGTAGTTGGAGATGGAATAGATGGGGTAGTAAGAACGGAAGTAGGAGTTTGTAAAGTACCGGTGCTGATGTAATGAAGTACGACCTTATCTGAGGCAAGATCAGTATTGAATTTAGGCCACCATTTGACCTTGAAGACGCGAATGAGAGAAAAGGGGAAGTCGTCGGGATGGGTTTTGGTAATGGCAAAGCTCCAACAAAAGATCCAAGGGATTTTGAAGGAGCAGTGGAATTGGAGGGATTTTTTGAATGCAGGTCCGGTGGACTTGGTTAACCAAGTCTGGTAGCTAGGATTGAGGGAGGTTGGAAGGATTGGGGTGGAGGCACCATAGTGTCGCCACCAGTCATAAAACCAGATAGGAAGAGTGGTTGGACAGGACTGGTGAAAAACCATGAACCAGGAATGGGAGAAAGGTTGAAAAAGTAATGTACAAAACCACGCAAGTTGGTAATCGTGGTAGGTGTATGCAAGGGGGTTGAATGGAACCGAAAATTGGTGTGGAGTCCAAGGATTGGACCATGAGGGATGTGTCAATAACGTTATGAATGACGCATTTTGAAAAGGCGATTTGAGAAGGGTTGGTTTTGTCATTTGTGTGAGTAATGGTGGCAGAGTGAGTGTCAATAAGGATGAGTTCATAAAATCTTTGGGTTTTGAGTGGGTCGTCAAGCCAATAGGAGTGAGGGGGAAAAGTGTGACTGACGTGTTTTTGGAGTGCGTCATATGGTGGAGTTTGAGTAAAGTGGGTCAGATGAATATGTTCGGTGAGTGATTGAGGAATATAGGCGGGATCGGTATGAGCATAATTTGTAGTGAGGGAGAGTGGAGTGGGTGGTAATGCTTTTACACGAGTGAGGACATCGGAATATGTTAAGGGGGTGAATTTATTTTGAGTTAGCACGGGCGGAAGCTTCTTGAGTGCATAATCCTGAGGCGTTTGGTTCTTTTGCGGTGGTGTTGCTGGTTGCTTGCTCATTGCCTTGTAAGAATTCGCGAGTGAGGAAGTCAGGAAGAGCGTTGTCAGAGCCTTTGACATATTCAATATCGATATCAAAAACAGATAAAAGTGCTTGCCATCGGGCAAAAATTTGTTTTAAAACGAGGTTTTGTACATCATTTTGTAAAATATATTTTGCAGACTGACAATCAATGTGTAAAAGGAATTTTTTTATTAATCAAATCATCTTGGAATTTTAAAATACATTTAACAATACTAAGTGTTTTTTTTAATAGTATAATAATTTTTTTGAGACCCTAGTCAGATACCAGAATGGTATCGGACTAAATGTTCTTGCGTAGACGGAGGAAGACGTTGTTTAAGAATGCCGCCGTAACCAATGTTAGAGGCATCAGTTTCAACGATCATGAATGCATGGGGGTGAGGTAGACAGAGACAGGGGAGAGATTGGACTTTTGTTTTAATGGTATGGATGATATTGGTATGTTGATAAGTTCTTGGGGGGGGGGGGGGGTTGAAGTCGTTGATATAAAAGAGCACAAAGTTGACGAAGATTGGTAATGAAATCCGAAATGTAATTGAGACAACCGAGGAATCGTTGAAGTTGAGTTTTGTCTTTAATGATATCAGGAAACTTGGATGCAAATGCAAGGCTTCGTTGAATGGGAATGATGGTATTGCGATGAATATGGTGTCCGAGAAAGCGGATTTGTGTTTAAAATAATTTCATTTTTGAGGCAGAAATAACTAGTCATTCTGTTTGATAACGTATAAGAATGTTTTGAGATGTTTAGTGTGTTGATCGATGGAATCTGAGAAGATAAGAACATAATCAATGTAAACAATAGAAAAAGTTGAATAAGGGTTAAGAATGTCATTCATAATATTTTGGAATTCAGAAGGAGCATTTTTTAAACCGAATGGCATAACATAACATTCATAGTGCCCAAAGGGGACTGTGAAAGCAGTTTTGTATCTATCTTTGGGATCGATCTGGATTTGCCAGAATCCAGATTTCATGTCGAATTTGGAAAAGATTTTTGCATTACTAAGACATTTAAGTAAATCACGTTTGTTGGGGATTGGGTAGCGAATCCATTGTAAGACTTTGTTTAGTGGTTTGTAATTAATGACTAATCGTGGAGTGCCTCGTTCGATTTCTGCATTTTTCATTACATAGAATGCGGCACAACTCCAGGGGGAGTGGAAAAGTCGAATTAATTTTTTATCTAATAAGGTTTGTATTTCGGTTTTGCAAACTTCCAGGAGGTCATGATTCATTTGAATTGGTCGTGTTTTAGTTGGAATTTTGCGTTCGGAAAAGTCGGCTTCATATGGGAGTGGTACGATATGTTTTTTGCGGTCCCAGAAAGCATTGGGTAATTCCGCACAAACTTCTTGTTTGAATAATTCTTCTAACTGGTGAATGTGCAGTTGAGTGTTAGACAAGCGTAGTTGTTTTTCAATGTGAGCATGTGAAAGATCGTCTTGTAAATAAAGAAGTTTGTTATGTATATATTGGATAAGATTAATGTGGTGAAAGATAGAATGTTGTTGTAAAAGATTAAGTTGTTTTTAGCGTATAGGGTGGATAAATTTAAAAAGAACAGTTTGACCCATGATGTTAGTGCTAATACCATTAGTGGAGACTTGGAAGGGATAGATTTGTGTGAGAAAAGGAGTTCCAAGAATAATACCTGTGTTTAAATTGTTGATGATAATAAATTGATGTTTAAAGCAAAATGGTCCATTGCAGATAGAAGCTTGGGTAATTTTGCCATTGATTTGTAAAAGGGAATTGTTTGCAGCAATTAAGACTTCATTTGTATTTTGGTAATATTTGGTTGGGATGAGACCATCGCGGATACAGCTTTGGTCAGCACCGCTATCCATCATGGCAATGAAGGTTTGTGTGAAATTATGAATTGAAATAGTAACATGGATTAACCATTTTTGGAATTGGATGCGATCAATGGTGGAAAGGATGAAGCATCAGTAGGTGGAGTATTGGAAATGGTAAGAGGAGGAAGGGAGATAGTAGATGGTTCGGATTCTGTTGGAAGTGGGGAGAGAAGACTTTGGAGTAAAGAGAATTGTGTTTCATGAGCGAGATGTTTGACATCGAGTGCATGAATTTGGGTTTTGAGGATTTGTATTTCCTGTTTAAGGTGATGAATTTCAGTTTGTAAGTCTTTGATGCCTGGAGTGGCTGTAGTCTTTTGGGCAGACGTTTGTGGATATTTATCAAAGAGTTTGGAAATACTAAAGGGTTGGACGAGAGAGATTCGGTTGTCTTGGAGGACTAAGGTTTGTAACTTTTCAAAAAGTTGTTTTTGTTGAATGAGATCAGGAATTTGTTTGATCATTTCAAAGATGAAGTCTTTGGTATCATTTTGAGTGGTGCGGATCATGTTGACTTGGTTTTGACAAGGGCAAGGGGAGGAATGATTCGAAGTACTGGAAGAGTCGTAAGAATCGTGGTCATCGTCGGTAATTTGGAAGATGTGAAGTTTATTTTTCAATTTATATTTGATGTCGTCATTGACATCAGAGAGGTCATCAATGATTTCATTGAGACGTCCTTTGTTGCGACATTTAGAAGCAATATGACCTTTTTGGCCGCATTTGAAGCAGGTGATAGAAGTAGAGTGGTGAGGACGTTTAATCCGTCGACGATACGGTTTAGAAGAGTGAGGTTCATTGGGATGGGAAGGAGGTCGTCGTTTAGAAGAAGATCGATTATATTTGGGATGTGTGAACATTTTGTGGGATTTTCGTCGTGCGGTGGAGGGAGCAGATAGGCCGGTGATGCCAAAAGCATCACAGAAAGAACCAAGTTCGCGGCGTTTGCTGCCATATTTGGCCTGAAACTTGAGTTCTTGACATGCAGCTAATGCTTCACTTTTGACAAAGGAAAATAATTGACCATAAGTCATTTGATTAAAATCAATGTGATCAGTTCCCATTTCTTTTTGAAGATTGAGCATGATTCGTTGCGAAAAAAAAGAAGGTAGTCCAGTGACGAATTTTTCCTTCCAAAATGGAGCAGTTGAGTCAGGTCGTTTGAGTACCTGAGTGAGGAAAACATCTTTATACCAGCGAAAGTCGGAAAGAGTTGGACATCGAATATTGGTAAGGAAGATTTTGGAGGAGGTCAATTCTTCTCGAGAATTGCCAATGAAATGCATGGCAATGGTAATAATGAGATAATCACAAGCGTCAGATTCGGATTTAATGACGCCTTGCTCATCTTCAGTATCGATGGTATGATTCAAAAAAATTTTGTTTATCGTCAATGGTGATAGAATTGTCCCACCAATATTTGAGTTTGCCGGTAAAACCAGTAACTATGATACTGGCAGTTTCTTTTTTGGGGCAGTGTTTGATTTTGTACGCCATTTTGGCCATCCCCATTTCTTGGAGGGTATTTAAGATTTCATATTCACTTTTGCCGTCGATATTCCATTCATAAATGGAACCACCGTCATAATGTTTAGCATGGAATTTGGCGCGTTCTTCGTATTGGATGTTAGGAGGTATTGGGCGTGGATAATAGTTTATGGTATCAGGATTGATCCAGCGACGGTTAGTGCGTGGGAAGGTGGATTTTTGCTGGTGTCTTCGTATTTTATTAAGATGTGGCGGAGCATCACTGTGGAGATCGTGTTCGATGTCACTTAAGAGATTTAAAAGAGGATTGTCCGAGTTTGCTTGGGGTGGATGAATCATCAGTATGATGATCAATAGTGTTTAATGTTGAAGGACCGGGAAAATTTTTGTTAAGGTTTGTGAGGGTTTGGTTTAATTTCTGGAGTAATGAGTCATGTCCGAAAGTAAGATGTTGTTCTTGAGAAAGAGGGAGACTATGAGGTTGGAAGTGAGGGGCGGAGTTACTGTAGGGAAACTTAGAAGTGTTGAAAGTTGTTGGAGGTTGTGAAGTTTTGGAGTCAATATTTAAAGATGCTATTTGGGTGGAAATAGTATGAAGAAATTGATTACAATAGTTATTTTGATGATATATTTTTCGGATATCATCGATAAGAATAGGGGTGGAATCAGGACCATCGCGGCCTTTTTTAAAAGGCGTGGCGATGATGTCATGACCATCTGGTGTGGATAGTTGTATAGTTTGAAGAGGGGGTGTAACAGAAGTAACAACAGTGTTATCAGGAAGTCGTCATTTGGTGTGTAAGGAGGTTTGTACATTAATGATGGACTGTGTAAACGGTGAAGAAATATTTTGGTTGTGAAAATAATTTTCTAGCTATACTTCAAAGTTTAATTCTAATTGATGGCGAATAATATCAAATTCCATCGTTTATGTAGTATTTGCTTGGTGGGAGTGTTAAAAGATTCAAACCAAGAGTAATAAGGGGAATCTTCTTGAAACTCAGTTAATAAGTTATCAAAATAAGGGTTAAATGGTTTTAGGAGTGTGATAACATTAACACCGTGAACGCGCATGTGTGTAGAGGTAGGAGAATAAGTTGTAGTAGGAGTATGCACAACTTCCGGTAGGGGAGATGTGTAATTGACATGGATGGCAGGAGTTTGGAGCGAAGGCATGTCGGGTGGTTCAGGTAAGGAGGTAGAAAAACGAGAGGGAATGTACGGAGGTAGTTGGGAAAGAGAGGTCCGATCAGTGAAGGAATTGAACCGGATAAGCACAGTGCCATCCGTTTCTTCAATGACATCTTGTATTTCGGTTTGTTCGATACTTGGTGGTATTTGGGGGCGCTCAATTTTAAATTGATCGGGGATTGTGATTTCATGCCATTTTAATCGTTTAGATGAAAAGGTTTTGGAATAGGGAGCATCTATTTGTAATAAAACTGTTTCGTCGGAAAAATTTGTGTCAATTTTAAGTTTGGGATTTAAACAGGAACTCATGAGTTTAAAATAAATACGATACATGATTGCAAATTGCTCTGCTAGTTTTTCAAATTCATTTCCTTGTAAATGAATGTCGGGGATTAACGAATTGAGGATTAAAGGATCTGTAAGGGAGACGGTGAAGTTAGGAATACTATTGAAATAAATAGGGTTATTACATATATTAGTTTGGATCATGGCAAGAATAGAAGACTTATATCTAGATAATCTTTTATCACCAAGGGCCATATAAATAAGAATATTGACATCAATATGAACTAAGGGTTTGACAGCAACTTGTATCATACCAAAGTGGAAATAACGAAAACCGCGGTCAGAATATTTTTGTAGTGCAATATGTGATAATAAAGGTGTAGATTGAAATTGTTGTTGAATATTAAAAGTTTCTTCATGTGTTTTTACACTAAAAGCGGTTTTGAAATCAAAAGTACCAATTTTGTAAATATTATCAATGCTTTCAGTAGGAATAGACCAATTAAGAAAATCAGTATGAATAATATCTTCTTGACTAAGAACAGTACGGGTGGAAGAACTAGAAGGACCAGAGAAAAGACGTCGGACTAGATTAGCCATTCAAGATGGTACAATAATGCAGGGAAATTCCTGAGGGCAAAGGGACTATCAGCCGGGAACACCCATCACGGGCATGCCATCGGTCTTACAGATTGACCAACTTTGCTGCAAAGAAAGTAACCTGGCTCTGATACCAAAATAAACGCCAACCCAGGCAAACTAATAAGAACAGACATATTACAATGAACAAAGAAAAGAAAATATTACAATGAAGAATTATTACAAAAGACTGAGAGACAACTCTGGAGGCCTTCTTCCTCTGCTCGCTTCTGCCTTTGCTCAAGCATATGGCCTCCTTATTTATAAGCGCAGGGCAGAGTGGCTTCAATGGCTTGAATTAGTGCTGGCATAATGGAGTGCACCTTTAGTGCTCGGAATAATGGAGTCATGTAGTGCTGGTCGGAATAATGGAGTGCGTCTTTAGTGCTGGCAGGAATAATGGAGTGCGCCTTTAGTGCTGGAAGGAATAATAGAGTGCGCTTTTAGTGCTGGCAGGAATCTTGGAGTGCGCCTTTAGTGCTGGCAGGAATAATGGAGTGCGTCGTTAGTGCTGGCAGGAATAAACGTGAGTGGCTGTTTGAATAATTGCGGGCCTTTAGAGCTGGCAGGAATCTCTGTATGGCTCCCCGAGGCTCAATACAGAGGATAGATGAATCGGATTTTGAGCAAATCCGCAGCTATAAACGGATTTGATATGCCTTTACCGGTTACCGTTTGAACCGGGCTAGATGAATCAGATTTTGAGCAAATCCGCAGCTATAAACGGATTTGATATGTCTTTACCGGTTACCGTTTGAACCGGGCTAGATGAATCGGATTTTGAGAAAATCCGCAGCTATAAACGGATTTGATATGTCTTTACCGGTTACTGTTTGAACCGGGCTAGATGAATCAGATTTTGAGCAAATCCGCAGCTATAAACGGATTTAATATGTTTTTACCGGTTACCGTTTGAACCGGGGTAGATGAATCGGATTTTGAGCAAATCCGCAGTTATAAACGGATTTGATATGCCTTTACCGGTTACCGTTTGAACCGGGCTTGTCAGTAGATTAAAATCCGGTCTACTGAAAGCGTTATGAATTTGGATTATGGATCAAGGAGATCCAAACTGTCGTAAGGATCTTGGGCGAATGATCCACCAAAAGGATCGGGTGAGTGTGAAGGAGATGGCGTGGCCTGAACAGAAGTGGATGGGGAATGATGGCGATAACGTTGCTGCATTTTTTTAAATTGTTGAAATTGTAAGAAAGTTTGGAGATCATCATCCTCGTCGGAAGTCATGAGAAGGAGAGGTGATGTTGAAGGTGGAGTTTTGGTGAGCGGTGTAGTTGGAGATGGAATAGATGGGGTAGTAAGAACGGAAGAAGAAATTTGTAAAGTACCGGTGCTGATGTAATGAAGTACGACCTTATCTGAGGCAAGATCAGTATTGAATTTAGGCCACCATTTGACCTTGAAGACGCGAATGAGAGAAAAGGGGAAGTCGTCGGGATGGGTTTTGGTAATGGCAAAGCTCCAACAAAAGATCCAAGGGATTTTGAAGGAGCGGTGGAATTGGAGGGATTTTTTGAATGCAGGTCCGGTGGACTTGGCTAACCAAGTCTGGTAGCTAGGATTGAGGGAGGTTGGAAGGATTTGGGGGGAGGCACCATAGTGTCGCCACGAGTCATAAAACCAGATAGGAAGAGTGGTTGGACAGGACTGGTGAAAAACTATGAACCAGGAATGGGAGAAAGGTCGAAAAAGTAATGTACGAAACCATGCAAGTTGGTAATCGTGGTAGGTGTATGCAGGGGGGTTGAATGGAACCGAAAATTGGTGTGGAGTCCAAGGATTGGACCATGAGGATGTGTCAATAACGTTATGAATGACGCATTTTGAAAAGGCGATTTGAGAAGGGTTGGTTTTGTCATTTGTGTGAGTAATGGTGGCAGAGTGGGTGTCAATAAGGATGAGTTCATAAAATATTTGGGTTTTGAGTGGGTCGTCGAGCCAATAGGAGTGAGGGGGAAAAGTGTGACTGACGTGTTTTTGGAGTGCGTCATATGGTGGAGTTTGAGTAAAGTGGGTCAGATGAATATGTTCGGTGAGTGGTTGAGGAATATAGGCGGGATCGGTATGAGCATAATTTGTAGTGAGGGAGAGTGGAGTGGGTGGTAATGCTTTTACATGAGTGAGGACATCAGAATATGTTAAGGGGGTGAATTTATTTTGGGTTGGTACAGGCGGAAGCTTCTTGAGTGCATAATCTTGAGGCGTTTGGTTCTTTTGCGGTGGTGTTGCTGGTTGCTTGCTCATTGTCTTGTAAGAATTCGCGAGTGAGGAAGTCAGGAAGAGCGTTGTCAGAGCCTTTGACATATTTAATATCGAAATCAAAAACAGATAAAAGTAATTGTCATCGGGCAAAAATTTGTTTTGAAACGAGGTTTTGTACATCATTTTGTAAAATATATTTTGCAGACTGACAATCAATGCGTAAAAAGAATTTTTTATTAATCAAATCATCTTGGAATTTTAAAATACATTTAACAATACTAAGTAATTTTTTTAATAGTATAATAATTTTTTTGAGGCCCTGGCCAGATACCAGAATGGTATCGGACTAAATGTTCTTGCGTAGACGGAGGAAGACGTTTAAGAATGTCGTCGTAACCAATGTTAGAGGCATCAGTTTCAACGATCATGAATGCATGGGGGTGAGGTAGACAGAGACAGGGGAGAGATTGGACTTTTGTTTTAATGGTATGGATGATATTGGTATGTTGAGAAGTCCATGGGGGGGGGGGGGTTGAAGTCGTTGATATAAAAGAGCACAAAGTTGACGAAGATTGGTAATGAAATCCGAAATGTAATTGAGACAACCGAGGAATCGTTGAAGTTGAGTTTTGTCTTTAATGATATCAGGAAACTTGGATGCAAATTCAAGGCTTCGTTGAATGGGAATGATGGTATTGCGATGAATATGGTGTCCGAGAAAGCGGATTTGTGTTTGAAATAATTTCATTTTTGAGGCAGAAATAACTAAGCCATTCTTTTTGATAACATATAAGAATGTTTTGAGATGTTTAGTGTGTTGATCGATGAAATCTGAGAAAATAAGAACATCATCAATGTAAACAATAGAAAAAATTGAATAAGGGTTAAGAATGTCATTCATAATATTTTGGAATTCAGAAGGAGCATTTTTTAAACTGAATGGCATAACATTCCATTCATAGTGCCCAAAGGGGACTGTGAAAGCAGTTTTGTATCTATCTTTGGGATCGATCTGGATTTGCCAGAATCCAGATTTCATGTCGAATTTGGAAAAGATTTTTGCATTACTAAGACGTTTAAGTAAATCACGTTTGTTGGGGATTGGGTAGTGAATCCATTGTAAGACTTTGTTTAGTGGTTTGTAATTAATGACTAATCGTGGAGTGCCTCGTTCGATTTCTGCATTTTTCATTACATAGAATGCAGCACAACTCCAGGGGGAGTGGGAAAGTCGAATTAATTTTTTATCTAATAAGGTTTGTATTTCGGTTTTGCAAACTTCCAGGAGGTCATGATTCATTTGAATTGGTCATGCTTTAGTTAGAATTTTGCGTTCGTAAAAGTCGGCTTCATATGGGAGTTGTACGATATGTTTTTTGCGGTCCCAGAAAGCATTGGATAATTCCGCACAAACTTCTTGTTTGAATAATTCTTCTAACTGGTGAATGTGCAGTTGAGTGTTAGGCAAGCGTAGTTATTTTTCAATGTGAGCATGTGAAAGATCGTCTTGTAAATAAAGAAGTTTGTTATGTTTCTGTTGGATAAGATTAATGTGGTGAAAGATAGAATGCTGTTGTAAAAGATTAAGTTGTTTTTAGCGTATAGGGTGGATAAATTTAAAAGGAACAGTTTGACCCATGATGTTAGTGCTAATACCATTAGTGGAGACTTGGAAGGGATAGATTTGTGTGAGAAAAGGAGTTCCAAGAATAATACCTGTGTTTAAATTGTTGATGATAATAAATTGATGTTTAAAGCAAAATGGTCCATTGCAGATAGAAGCTTGGGTAATTTTGCCATGAATTTGTAAAGGGGAATTGTTAACAGCAATTAAGGCTTCATTTGTATTTTGATAATATTTGGTTGGGATGAGACCATCGCGGATACAGCTTTGGTCAGCACCGCTATCCATCATGGCAATGAAGGTTTGTGTGAAATTATGAATTGAAATAGTAACATGGATTAACCATTTTTGGAATTGGATGCGATCAATGGTGGAAAGGATGAAGCATCAGTAGGTGGAGTATTGGAAATGGTAAGAGGAGGAAGGGAGATAGTAGATGGTTCGGATTCTGTTGGAAGTGGGGAGAGAAGACTTTGGAGTAAAGAGAATTGTGTTTCATGAGCGAGATGTTTGACATCGAGTGCATGAATTTGGGTTTTGAGGATTTGTATTTCCTGTTTAAGGTGATGAATTTCAGTTTGTAAGTCTTTGATGCCTGGAGTGGCTGGAGTCTTTTGGGCAGACGTTTGTGGATATTTATGAAAGAGTTTGGAAATACTAAAGGGTTGGACGAGAGAGATTCGGTTGTCTTGGAGGACTAAGGTTTGTAACTTTTCAAAAAGTTGTTTTTGTTGAATGGGATCAGGAATTTGTTTGATCATTTCAAAGATGAAGTCTTTGGTATCATTTTGAGTGGTGCGGATCATGTTGACTTGGTTTTGACAAGGGCAAGGGGAGGAATGATTCGAAGTACTGGAAGAGTCGTAAGAATCGTGGTCATCGTCGGTAATTTGGAAGATGTGAAGTTTATTTTTCAATTTATATTTGATGTCGTCATTGACATCAGAGAGGTCATCAATGATTTCATTGAGACGTCCTTTGTTGCGACATTTAGAAGCAATATGGCCTTTTTGGCCGCATTTGAAGCAGGTGATAGAAGTAGAGTGGTGAGGACGTTTAATCCGTCGACGATACGGTTTAGAAGAGTGAGGTTCATTGGGATGGGAAGGAGGTCGTCGTTTAGAAGAAGATCGATTATATTTGGGATGTGTGAACATTTTGTGGGATTTTCGTCGTGCGGTGGAGGGAGCAGATAGGCCGGTGATCCCAAAAGCATCACAGAAAGAACCAAGTTCGCGGCGTTTGCTGTCATATTTGGCCTGAAACTTGAGTTCTTGACATGCAGCTAATGCTTCATTTTTGACAAAGGCAAATAATTGACCATAAGTCATTTGATTGAAATCAATGTGATCGGTTCCCATTTCTTTTTGAAGATTGAGCATGATTCGTTGGGAAAAACGAGAAGGTAGTCCAGTGACGAATTTTTCCTTCCAAAATGGAGCAGTTGAGTCAGGTCGTTTGAGTACCTGAGTGAGGAAAACATCTTTATACCAGCGAAAGTCGGAAAGAGTTGAACATCGAATAATGGTAAGGAAGATTTTGGAGGAGGTCAATTCTTCTCGAGGATTGTCAATGAAATGCATGGCAATGGTAATAATGAGATAATCACAAGCGTCAGATTCGGATTTAATGACGTCTTGCTCATCTTCAGTATCGATGGTATGATTCAAAATATTTTGTTTATCGTCAATGATGAGAGAATTGTCCCACCAATATTTTAGTTGGCCGGTAAAACCAGTAACTATGATAATGGCAGTTTCTTTTTCGGGGATGTGTTTGATTTTGTACGCCATTTTGGCCATCCCCATTTCTTGGAGGGTATTTAAGATTTCATATTCACTTTTTTCGTCGATATTCCATTCATAAATGGAATCACCGTCATAATGTTTAGCATGGAATTTGGCGCGTTCTTCGTATTGGATGTCGGGAGGTGTTGGGTGTGGATAATAGTTTCTGGTATCAGGATTGAACCAGCGACGGTTAGTGCGTGGGAAGGTTGATTTTTGCTGGCGTCTTCGTATTTTATTAAGATGTGGCGGAGCATCACTGTGGAGATCGTGTTCGATGTCACTTAAGAGATTTAAAAGAGGATTGTCCGAGTCACTGCTTGGGGTGGATGAATCATCAGTATGATGATCAATAGTGTTTAATGTTGAAGGACCGGGAAATTTTTTTTAAGGTTTGTGAGGGTTTGGTTTAATTTCTGGAGTAATGAGTCATGTCCGAAAGTAAGATGTTGTTCTTGAGAAAGAGGGAGACTATGAGGTTGGAAGTGAGGGGCGGAGTTACTATAGGGAAACTTAGAAGTGTTGAAAGCTGTTGGAGGTTGTGATGTTTTTGAGTCAATATTTAAAGATGCTATTTGGGTGGAAATAGTATGAAGAAATTGATTACAATAGTTATTTTGATGATATAATTTTCAGATATCATCGATAAGAATAGAGGTGGAGTCTGGACCATCGCGGCCTTTTTTAAAATGCTTGGCGATGATGTCATGACCATCTGGTGTGGATAGTTATATAGTTTGAAGAGGGGGTGTAACAGAAGTAACAACAGTGTTATCAAGAAGTCGTCATTTGGTGTGTAAGGAGGTTTGTACATTAATGGTGGACTGTGTAAACGGTGAAGAAATATTTTGGTTGTGAAGATAATTTTTTAGCCATACTTCAAAGTTTAATTCTAATTGATGGCGAATAATATCAAATTTTCATTGTTTATGTAGTAGTTGCTTGGTGGGAGTGTTAAAAGATTCAAACCAAGAGTAATAAGGGGAATCTTCTTGAAACTTAGTTAATAAGTTATCAAAATTAGGGTTAAATGGTTTAAGGAGTGTGATAACATTAACACCGTAAACGCGCATGTGTGTAGAGGTAGGAGAATAAGTTGTAGGAGTATGCACAACTTCCGGTAGGGGAGATGTGTAATTGACATGGATGGCAGGAGTTTGGAGCGAAGGCATGTCGGGTGGTTCAGGTAAGGAGGTAGAAAAACGAGAGGGAATGTACGGAGGTAGTTTGGAAAGAGAGGTCCGATCAGTGAAGGAATTGAACCGGATAAGCACAATGTCATCCGTTTCTTCAATGACATCCTGTATTTCGGTTTGTTCGATACTTGGTGATATTTGGGGGCGCTCAATTTTAAATTGATCGGGGATTGTGATTTCATGTCATTTTAATCGTTTAGGTGAAAAAGTTTTGGAATAGGGAGCATTTATTTGTAATAAAACTGTTTCGTCGGAAAAATTTGTGTCAAGTTTAAGTTTGGGATTTAAACAGGAACTCATGAGTTTAAAATAAATACGATACATGATTGCAAATTGCTCTGCTAGTTTTTCAAATTCATTTCCTTGTAAATGAATGTCGAGGATTAACGAATTGAGGATTAAGGGATTTGTAAGGGAGACGGTGAAGTTAGGAATACTATTGAAATAAATAGGGCTATTACAAATATTAGTTTGGATCATGGCAAGAATAGAAGACTTATATCTAGCTAATCTTTTATCACGAAGGGCCATATAAATAGGAATATTGACACCAATATGAACTAAGGGTTTGACAGCAACTTGTATCATACCAAAGTGGATATAACGAAAACCGTGGTCAGAATATTTTTGTAGTGCAATATGTGATAATAAAGGTGTAGATTAAAATTGTTGTTGAATATTAAAAGTTTCTTCATGTGTTTTTACACTAAAAGCGGTTTTAAATTCAAAAGTACCAATTTTGTAAATATTATCAATGCTTTTAGTAGGAATAGACCAATTAAGAAAATCAGTATGAATAATATCTTTTTGACTAAGAATAGTACGGGTGGAAGAACTAGAAGGACCAGATAAAAGACGTCGGACTAGATTAGCCATTCAAGATGGTACAATAATGCAGGGAAATTCCTGAGGGCAAAGGGACTATCAGCCGGGAACACCCATCACGGGCTTGTCATCGGTCTTACAGATTGACCAACTTTGCTGCAAAGAAAGTAACCTGCCTTTGATACCAAAATAAACGCCACATCTTCCAAATTACCGACGATGACCACGATTCTTATGACTCTTCCAATACTTCAAATCATTCCTCCCCTTGCCCTTGTCAAAACCAAGTCAACATGATCCGCACCACTCAAAATGATACCAAAGACTTCATCTTTGAAATGATCAAACAAATTCCTGATCTCATTCAACAAAAACAACTTTTTGAAAAGTTACAAACCTTAGTCCTCCAAGACAACTGAATCTCTCTCGTCCAACCCTTTAGTATTTTCAAACTCTTTGATAAATATCCACAAACGTCTGCCCAAAAGACTCCAGCCACTCCAGCCATCAAAGACTTACAAACTGAAATCCATCACCTTAAACAGGAAATACAAATCCTCAAACCGGATAAGCACAGTGCCATCCGTTGTAAGACTTTGTTTAGTGGTTTGTAATTAATGACTAATCGTGGAGTGCCTCGTTCGATTTCTGCATTTTTCATTACATAGAATGCAGCACAACTCCAGGGGGAGTGGGAAGGTCGAATTAATTTTTTATCTAATAATGTTTGTATTTCGGTTTTGCAAACTTCCAGGAGGTCATGATTCATTTGAATTGGTCGTGCTTTAGTTGAGAATTTTGCGTTCGGAAAAGTCGGCTTCATATGGGAGTTGTACGATATGTTTTTTGCGGTCCCAGAAAGCATTGGATAATTCCGCACAAACTTCTTGTTTGAATAATTCTTCTAACTGGTGAATAGTTGGGTGTTAGACAAGCGTAGTTGTTTTTCAATGTGAGCATGTGAAAGATCGTCTTGTAAATAAAGAAGTTTGTTATGTTTATGTTGGATAAGATTAATGTGGTGAAAGATAGAATGCTGTTGTAAAAGATTAAGTTGTTTTTGGCGTATAGGGTGGATAAATTTAAAAAGAACAGTTTGACCCGTGATGTTAGTGCTAATACCATTAGTGGAGACTTGGAAGGGGCAGTTTCTTCTGCCTAACTTCTTCTTCTTCTTCTGCCTAACTTCTTCTTCTTCTGCCTAACTTCTTCTTCTTCTGCCTAACTTCTTCTTCTTCTTTTACTGCCTAACTTCTTCTTCTTTTACTGCCTAACTTCTTCTTCTTCTTCTTCTGCCTAACTTCTTCTTCTTCTTCTTCTGCCTAACTTCTTCTTCTTCTTCTTCTGCCTAACTTCTTCTTCTTCTTCTTCTGCCTAACTTCTTCTTCTTCTTCTTCTGCCTAACTTCCTCTTCTTCTTCTGCCTAACTTCTTCTTCTTCTTCTGCCTAACTTCTTCTTCTTCTGCCTAACTTCTTCTTCTTCTGCCTAACTTCTTCTTCTTCTGTCTAACTTCTTCTTCTTCTTCTGCCTAACTTCTTCTTCTGCCTAACTTCTTCTTCTGCCTAACTTCTTCTTCTTCTGCCTAACTTCTTCTTCTGCCTAACTTCTTCTTCTGCCTAACTTCTTCTTCTTCTGCCTAACTTCTTCTTCTGCCTAACTTATTCTTCTTCTTCTGCCTAACTTCTTCTTCTTCTTCTGCCTAACTTCTTCTGCCTAACTTCTTCTTCTTCTTCTGCCTAACTTCTTCTGCTGCCTAACTTCTTCTTCTGCCTAACTTCTTCTTCTTCTGCCTAACTTCTTCTTCTTCTGCCTAACTTCTTCTTCTGCCTAACTTCTTCTTTTTCTGCCTAACTTCTTCTTCTTCTTCTTCTTCTGCCTATCTTCTTTTGCCTATCTTCTTCTGCCTAACTTCTTCTGCTTCTTGTTCTTCAGCCTAACTTCTTCTTCTTCTTCTGCCTAACTTCTTCTTCTGCCTAACTTCTTCTTCTTCTTCTTCTTCTTCTTCTGCCTAACTTCTTCTTCTTCTTCTTCTTCTTCTGCCTAACTTCTTCTGTCTAACTTCTTCTTCTTCTTTTTCTTCTTCTTCTTCTTCTTCTTCTTCTGCCTAACTTCTTCTTCTTCTTCTGCCTAACTTCTTCTTCTTCTTCTGCCTAACTTCTTCTTCTTCTTCTTCTTCCTAACTTCTTTTTCTTCTTCTTCTTCTTCCTAACTTCTTTTTCTTCTTCTTCTTCTTCCTAACTTCTTTTTCTTCTTCTTCTTCTTCCTAACTTCTTTTTCTTCTTCTTCTTCTGCCTAACTTCTTCTTCTTCTTCTGCCTAACTTCTTCTTCTTCTTCTGCCTAACTTCTTTTTCTTCTTCTGCCTAACTTCTTTTTCTTCTGCTTAACTTCTTCTTCTTCTGCTTAACTTCTTCTTCTTCTGCTTAACTTCTTCTTCTGCTTAACTTCTTCTTCTGTCTAACTTCTTCTTCTTCTGCCTAACTTCTTCTTCTTCTGCCTAACTTCTTCTTCTTCTTCTGCCTAACTTCTTCTTCTGCCTAACTTGCATACCTAGGGCAGAATTCTGCCTAACTGGCATACATAGGACAGAATTCTGGTGAAATTTGGGCAGAATTCTGCCCAGATTTCACCCAGAATTCTGCCAAGATTTCACCCAGAAATCTGGGCAAAAATCTGCCCAGATTTCACTGTCCAATTCTTGTAATGAATGTTCTTAGCTTATGTTTTTGTAATGAATGTTCTTGTACTTTTTTTTATTACGGCAGTTATATCTCAATCACACACTCCCATTAGTGTCACTGGTTCAACGTCTACATCAGTAACAAGTAAATTTATTTCTGATGACGCAAACAAGGATGATAGTGCCCCACTCTGGGCTTATGTGTCTCTTATCCATAGTAGAGAAGTTGGTGGGGGAAACATAAAGTGGAAATGTAATTTTTGTGAGGTTGATTTCAGCGGCTCGTATTCTAGGGCAAAAAGTCACTTGCTAAAAATATCCGGGACCGGGATTAGCGTATGTGCAAAGGTGACCCCAGAGTATTTAAAAGAGCTTCAAAGAGTGGTTTCTATTTCAGAAGAAAAATGCAAACCGGATTCCAAGATCATGACATTTTCCAATGCAAGTCCATCTTCTCAATTAGTTGGGGAAACCAAAAAAAGAAGAGGTGGACCTATTGATATGATTTTTCAAAATAAAGCTAGAGATGAGTTGAGGAGCCACATAGCTAGGATGTTTTATTCTGGTGGTTTGCCATTTCATCTAGCTAGAAATCCGTATTATATTAGTTCGTATAAATTTGCGGTTAATCACAATCTTGATGGATTTGTTCCTCCTGGATATAATGCTCTAAGAACTACACTTTTGCAAAAGGAAAAATCCAATATCACTAGAATGCTTCAACCAATAAAAGATACTTGACCCCAAAAGGGAATCAGCTTAGTTAGTGATGGTTGGACAGATGCTCAGAGAAAACCCTTGATTAATTTTATGGCGGCTTCTGAGGATGGTTCGGTTTTTTTAAAGGCAGTTGATGCATCATGAGAGTACAAGGATCGACATTATATTGCAAAATTGATGATTAAAGTCATTAATGAAGTTGGGGCTGAAAATGTTATACAGGTTATCACTGATAATGCGCCAGTGTATAAGGCAGTAGGAGCAATTGTGGAGGCACGATTCCCACATATTTTTTGGACACCTTGTGTTGTGCATACCTTAAATCTAGCATTAAAAAATATTTGTGCCGCTAATAATACAGATCGATGTGCAACAGTTAAAGAACAATGCGGATGGATAACTCAAGTGGCCAATGAAGCTCAGTCAATCAGAACTTTCATAATGAATCATCAATACAGGTTAAACATGTATAACTCTTTCGTCTCACTCAAGTTACTTGCAGTTGCGGAAACACGATTTGCTTCAACTATAGTGATGTTGAAGAGGTTTAAACTTGTGAAGATGGGTTTTCTTAATATGGTTGGATGTCTCGAATGGACTACGTATAGAGCAGATGATGTTGAGAAAGCTCTGGAGGTTAAAAATATCATATATAATGACAAATGGTGGGATGATGTGGAGAAGATCCTTGATATAACAAGACCCATATACGATATGCTTAGGGTTTGTGATACAGATAAACCTAACCTTCATTTGGTATATGACATGTGGGATTCAATGATTGAAAATGTGAAGATTGAAATATATAGACATGAGAAGTTAACGGACTTGGAAGCTCATTGCCCTCTTTATGAGGCAATTTATGATGTCCTCGTTGATTGGTGGACCAAGAGTTGCACACCACTACATTGCATGGCTTATTCTCTTAACCCAAGGTAATTTCTTTTACATACTTGACTTTTACCATTTATTATGATTTATTTATTTACTATGTGGTTTCCATTGTAGGTATTATAGTAGGAAATGGCTTGATGGAGGGCCAAATAGAGTTGCTCCAAATACGGATGAGGAGATTTCCTTGAAGAGGAATAAATGTTTGAGAAGATATTTTCCTGATGTGGTGGAGAGGAATATAGTAATCAATGAATTCTCTACGTTTACGGGGCTTGGTCAAGCTTTTAGTGAGCCAGATAGTTTGGAGAGTAGAGTTTCATTATTGCCCAAAGATTGGTGGAGTTACTATAGAACTTCAGCACCAAAATTGCAAAAGATTGCTTCGAAGCTTTTAGGTCAACCTTCTTCATCTTCCTGCTGTGAAAGAAATTGGAGCACATACTCATTCATTCACTCATTAAGAAGAAATAAAATTCTACCACAAAGAGCTGACGATTTGGTGTATGTGCATAGCAATCTACGTCTATTATCGAGGAGAAATGAACTCTACAATCAAGGAAGGAGTAAGATGTGGGATATAGGAGGAGATGCTTGGGCAAATCCATTTGATGGAGTTGGCATGCTTACGATCGCCAACTTGTCTTTAGATGAGCCAGAAATTGAAGATGTTTTGATCTCCAACAATACGGAGTAAGATGAAGAAAATGAGTGATGAGCATCTTTAAATTTTAAATGTTTATGTTTATGTTTAAAAACTTCAATTTTAAATGTTTACATTTATGTTTATGAACTTCATGTATATGTTTATGTTGGCAATTGTTTAAGAACTTATCCAGAAATTCATAGATGTTTTGGCAAATGTTTATGTTTATGTTCAAAAACTTCATGTTAAATTTTAAATGTTCATGTTATATAATTGCATTTGTGATATATAAATATATAATTATTATATTTAATACAACGTATCCTGCCGTACCCGTATCCTTATTTTTTAAAATTTGTCGTACCGCCATACCGGATACGTATCGTACCCGGTACCCGTACCCGTACCAGTGCTTCCTAGGATTTTAGTAACTTGAAGATACGAGTTCTCAAGTCAAGGGAAGAAAAATTTTTTGAGGTGATCGAAGAATGTTGTGGGGGCGTTGATGAAGCAACATCAAATGCAAAAAAATACTGGGAAAGGAAAGTCAGTCAAGTATGATGGTCGTTTGTTTAGTGCGG
Source organism: Platanthera zijinensis (assembly GCA_039513925.1). Taxonomy (NCBI): domain Eukaryota; kingdom Viridiplantae; phylum Streptophyta; class Magnoliopsida; order Asparagales; family Orchidaceae; genus Platanthera; species Platanthera zijinensis. Next base: position 10,779,691 of record CM077093.1, on the reverse strand, counting down.
AAGCACAAGTATGCTGCACATTTTGAGGAAACAAGCGGTAGTCCTTGCAATTATTCGAGTTACATCTGGAAGTGGTCAAACAGCAGCAGATGCAACAACTGTTATGGGAGTTCCAGGATGTGTTCGTTGAACCTACAGAATTACCTCTAGTGCAAGACAATGATCATCGCATTGTTCTCCAAGATGATGCCGTCAAAATCAACATCCGGTCATATCGTTATCCACCCCTACAGAAGGATGTCATTTAAACTTTCATCCACGAAATGTTGCCAACGGTGCGATTCGTCATAGTTGCGGTCCTTACGCTTGATTTATGGTGTTGGTTGTGGAAGTTGACGGAATGTGGAGATTCTGCGTCAATTACAAACAACCTAACAAGAACACGGTGAAGGATAAATCTCATTTTCCTGTTATTGAGGAGCTCATTGATGAACTCCATGGATCAGCTTTCTTCTCAAAACTACATCTACGTGGGGGGTATGGGTATCAACAAGTGAAGATGGTTGATGAGGAAATCCATAAAAAGGCATTCTGAACTCATGAGAGTCATTATGAGATCAGGGGCATGCCCTTTGAGCTGACAAATGCTCTAGCAACATTTCAAAATCTAATGAACCAGGTATTCCAAGATGCCATACTGAAGTTCATCATCATTTTTTGATGATATTTCTGTATTCTTGAATTTTGGAGAGACATTTTATAGGTTGACCAGAGCAAATACTAAGTATTTGGAGCTTAAATTTGGCAGTACAAGAAGGACGGATGACTTTATGATTAAGTCGGTAAATCAAAATATTTTCCGCGGTGAGTGCTTTAAATATTTTGGATCAAAAGTTCAAAAAGAAGGAGGTGTTGATAAAGATGTGAAACATAGAATCCAAACGGGTTGGTTGAAGTGGAGAGGCGCGTCAGAGATCTTATGTGATGATAAAGTACCATTAAAACTTATAGGCAAGTTTTTTGTACTGCAATTAGACCAATGATGCTTAATGGTTATGAGTCTTGGACAGTGAATTGTGTACATGAGCAAAAAATGAGAGTTGCGGAGATGAGAATGCTTAGGTGGATTATTTGAGAAATTGTGCAAAAAACTAAGTTGTTCCCCATAAGGAACTCGTCGTATGGTCTGAATGCGGCATCTTGGTAATACCGTTGTACCTTCAAGAAGACTTTGGCGAAGTGTTAAATAAGTAAAGTCATCACATATTAAACGTCCTAGGACAGTATATCGTAGGATTTGTGATCGACTTAAGTTTGAAAATTGAAATATAGGAACGCTAACAGGAAAAGGAATGGAAGTAGTAGATGCGATCATTATGAGAAAGATAAATATTTTATGTCTGTAAGAGACTAAATGTGTCAGTGAGAAAACTAAATTTTTAGACAATTCAAGTTTTAAATTATGGTACACAAGAAATAATAAAACAAACAATAGAATATGTATTATTATGGACACTATTTGGAGTGGAGTGTTGGGGATCCAGTACGTCAAGTACCTAGTTTTATTGAGTCCAGTATTATATTGAGTCAAATGTATTAGTCGAGCCATTTTGTTTATTAGTTCGGTCGAGTCTTTAATGTTTCATGTTTTCCAGTTATTTAAGTTCATGTCATTGGGGCTCTTATATAAGCTCATGAAGTCTTGTAATGAAGTCATCTATGAAATGAAATCTAGTTCTTGTCCCTTATTGCGAGATCTTGGTAGCTCTCTACTCCAACGAGCAACCTCACCTAGGCAGCAGCGATTCCGGCTCCACGGTATCCTCCACCACCGCCATCTTCTCCGCCTTGGATCACTATTCCGGCGAGTTACCATTGTTACGGTAGTAGGCCCGTAACAACTTGGTATCAGAGGGACCACCACTGTTATCGCTGTCGTTCATCTCCCGCTGCACACATTGCCTCCACTCCCTCCATTCGACCACAGCAAGCCACCCCCACAGCCAGTCGTCTTCCACGGCTACTCTTTCCTCATTCGAGTCTTCAACCGCTCGAATCTTCCTTTGCCCTCACAATTTCAACAGGCTAAGGTCCCCTCCAAGCCGCTTCTGCCTCTACGGCGCCAACAACGACGTTCTGTGCCAACTCCTTTCCATCGACTGCACCAACGCCATCGCCGCCAGAAAGCCCTCGTCGTTGCATGCGTTGTTCCAACCTCAGCCGCAGAACCTGCAGCCGCCGTGGTTTCCGGTCGCAGTCCCGCCGACCAGACGTCGTCGCCTACAGCATCCAGCAAATCGGTCGACGCATCCTCTCCGCCTGGATCAACGACCGTCTGCCCTTCTTCCCTCATCCAAGCCGCCGGCATCACCGACATCTTCTTTACTGGAAGTTTCCTCGAGCCGCCCGCACTCCTGCATTTCATCGAGCCCACCCCCGCAGAAAAACACACAGCACACCTATTTAATTTCCCTTACTCTGTGGACCCCACAATCGTTCCCTCTTCCATCCCATTTATTTCTATATTTAAACCCCTTAACCACATTTCTCCACAGTCCACCCACAAAAGCCTTTAATTTTTCTTTTTTTAAATAATGCTCATTACTTTACCCAACTGATCCATTGGACCCCACCTCCTTTCATTTCCCCTTCCCCCACCAACCTGTCAGCCTATTCCAAGAGGAATTTAATTATTCCTCTATCCAGCCCTTCTCATCTTTTTTTGATTATTCTTACTGTCTATTCACACCAAGTCCATCAAACCACCAACCATTTAATTGATTATTGTTTCAGTAATTAATTAACTTTATTTTATCATTACAATGATATCAACGTTAACCCCATTTTATGATTCAGAGGCTACTCGACTCGCTCACGAGACACATCGTCTCGGCGCCATCATCATGGTCCTCTATGAAAACATACTCGCTAAAAGTAAACATTGGCCCTTCATTCCACCGCCACCGCAGGATAATGCAATCGCCACTCTGTCGCTGATGTCAGTCATTACCTTGTAGGCCCCGGCTCAACTTGCCCTGATCACCTCACCGTATCTTTTGTCGGCACTTGCTCTGTCGGCCACTGCTCCGCCGACCCCTGCTCTGTCGGTTCCTTCGGATATCTCGATGCCTCCTCTACCGGCCCTGAGCCAGCCGGCCCCTTTTCTGCCAACTCCAACAGATCTGTTCTTATTGTCGTCCGCCATTCCTCCGGCCTCCGTGTTATTGCAGCTCATTGTCGCTCCAACAGCTCCATCAGACACATTCCAGCCGTTGTCCATTGCTTTGACAGCACGGCAGCTCCTCGCTGAAGCTCCCGATGACGCGGCACACTACCAGACGCTATTCTGGAGAGAGATCAAGATACCATATGATGCGGTCCTCCACGTGGAGTTTGAGCTTGAGGGCAAGCTCGATTTCGAGGACGGATGGGATGTTAGGGATCCAGTACGCAAGTACCTAGTTTTATTGAGTCCAGTATTATATTGAGTCAAATGTATTAGTCGAGCCATTTCGTTTATTAGTTCAGTGGAGTCTTTAATGTTTTATGTTTTCCAGTTATTTACGTTCATGCCATTGGGGCTCTTATATAAGCCCATGAAGTCTAGTAATGAAGTCATCTATGAAATGAAATCTAGTTCTTGTCCCTTATTGTGAGATCTTGGTGGCTCTCTCCTCCAACGAGCAACCCCGCCTAGGCAGCCGCGGTTCCGGCTCCACGGTATCCTCCACCACCGCTATCTTCTCCGCCTTCGATCACTATTCCGGCGAGTTACCATTGTTACGGAAGTAGACCCGTAACATGGAGTTGTTGGGGTAAGTAGAAAAGATGATAGAATCTTCGCTCTTAAATAAATCATAGGAAAATAAATTATTAATGTGATTAGTACTTTTGCACCACAAGTATGATAAGTGAAAATATTAAAGTGCAATTTTGGGAATATTTAGATGATTTAGTAAAGAAAATCCCACAAAGAGAAGATTTTTTACATAAGGAGACTTAAATGAACATATAGGAAAGAAAAATACAAATTATAAAGACGTTCATGAAAAATTTATGTATGAAGAAAAAAATGAAGAAGCAGGAACTATTTTAGACTTTGTTATAACAAATAAGCTAATTGTGACAATAAGTATTACATGAATATGGAAGAACATTTAATTACGTTTAAAAGTGAACCAAATAAGTCACAAATTGATTATTATATGCCTCGCAAAAATAATATAATGATTTGTAAAAATTGCAAAGTTATACCAGGAGAAAGTTTGATAACACAAAATAGGTTATTGGTGCTGGACGTGCAAATTAAATATAATCAATTTAAGACAAGAACAAAAATATTGCGAAAAATTCGATGGTAGAACTTGAAGTTGAAAAATGAGATTATTTTCAAGACAGCAATTATGAAACAACCAGTTGATGACTTTTTTTGTTGATCCTAATGTCTCATGAAAATTTATGTCTTCACATTTAAGAAAAAATGGAAAGAATATACTTGGATAATCAAAAGCTCATGCACTCCCAAATAAAAAAAAATTAGTGGTGGAAAGAAGAAGTGCAAGACAAAATGAGGGCAAAGAAGGACAGTTATAAAAACATCTACGTTTGTAAGAATGATGAAAACTTGTAAGGGTATAAAGTCAACAAAAAAGAAGTTAAACATACAGTAAGTAAAACAAGAAGTCAAGTTTATGAAGATTTTTATAAGAGATTATGTGTCAAAGATAGAGGGTGTGACATATATAAAATTACTCGAGTTAGAGAGAGAGAAACAAGAGATTTAAGTCAAGTTAAATGCATAAAAGATTGAACAAATACACTTTTGACTGATGATATGGTTATTAAGTGATGGAAAAGATATTTCTATCAACTCAATAAGTAAACAAAAGACAATAAACCAAACTTGGAAGAGTAAATCAGAGTAGTATAAAAACATAATATTTTACCGTAAAATTCAAATATTGATGGTAAATGAAGCTCTAAAAGGGATAAAAAAGAGAAAGACGGTTGGGTCAGACGATATACCCAACGAATATAGAAATGTCTTAGGAAAGAAGAAATTGTATGCCTAATACGTTTTTTTAGTAAGATACTGAAGTCAGAGAGAATGTCGGGCCAATGGAGAGAAAGTAATTTTGTTGCTTTTGTATAAGAACAAATGAAATATACAAAATTGTGTTAATTATAAAGGTATTAATTTATGAGTCATATCAAGAAACTATGAGAACAAGTAACAAAAAGAAGAGTAAGATGTGAGACGAGTATCTCGGAGAATAGATTTGGATTCATATTAGAGCGATCGACCATGGAAGTTATACATCTCTTGAGGAGACTAATTAACAGCTTATCGAGAAAGAAAATAAGATTTGCATATGTTGTTTATCGATCTTGAGAAGGCTTATGATATGGTTCCAAGAGAGATCTTATGGAGAGTCTTAGAAAAGAAATTTGAAATGTATCATACCTTTACATAATGAAAGATGTGTATACAAATTCAGTGACGAGGGTGAGGATATCTGGAGGATTAACACAAGAACTCTCTATCACTGTTGGCTTACATCAAGGTTCAGCTTTAAGCCTTTATCTCTTTACCCTTATCTTAAATAAGCTCACCGGACATATCCAACAAGAAATACTTTGGTGTTTATTGTTTGCGGGGCCGATGAGACGGCGGGGGTGTAAACACAAACTTGAATCTTGGCAAGACACTTAAGAAAAGAAGGGTGTTAAGTTGAGCAAGGCAAAGACGAAGTTTATGAAGCTTAAATTTAGCAGTGCAAGAAGGAAGGAAGACTTTGTTATTAAGTTGGACGATCAAGTGATTTCCCGCAGTGAGTGCTTTAAATATCTTTAATTGATAGTTCAAAAAGACGAAGATGTTCATAAAGATGTGATACAAAAAATCCAAACAGGTAGGTTGAAGTGAAGAGGTTTGTCAGAAATCTTATGTGATCACAAAACCTTTGAGCAGTGTCAGATGAGAGATCATCGTCGAGCAGGTGTCGCGTCCTGTGACTCACAGAGATCGTTCTTGACTGTCTTACGCAATGTTGTCAAAATCGTGATCTTGCACGTAAGATCGTACGATCTTACGTTTTTTACGGGGGAAACAATCCTCGGGAGAGCCTAGATCGTGCATTCCGTAGAAACGGTAGGATCTCCGTTTTAGATCGTCGATCCCGGACAATCTTACGAAACACTTATAATAGCTCACGAATGAAATTGGGAGAACGAAATCTCCTTTTCTCCCCGCCTGTGTGCGAGCTGTGCGAAGAAGCCGCTGCTCGTTGCCGCCTGCGCGCGACAGTGAGACGTTGCTGCCTCCCTATTCCGCCTGCACACGACAGTGAGACGCCGCCGCCGCTGGTGTTTGCTCGCCCGAGAAGGGTTCGACCGCCTCTTGCCATCCCGAACTGGTGCGACTCCTTCTCCATCCCACTGTTCTGTTAAGTACCGATTCATTTCAATTTTCACCTCCTCTACCGTTGTTCTATTACTAAACTCCAGGGTTTTCGCCGCTTGTTTGCTGGTACTTTTTCGGATTCACCACTTCTCTGCCGCTCATTGCCGCCTCAGTGGCCAGCTATTCCGTTCCCAAGGGCCAATGTCACGTGAGTCCATTCTAGAGCATAAACCCTAATTTGAACTCTTATTTATTGTAATTCGTATATCTCATTTTTCTTATGTGATACCATAGCTTTAAGATCACACTCATCTTGTTGTGAATAACATAGCTTTAAGATTTGATATTTTTCTGTCATAAGTTTGATATAGCTTCTTGATTTCAAATAATGTTGAAAGAACTTCGATTTTTTTTGTTGCACCAAATTTATAGGTAGCATAATAACTGTTCCATTTGAAATTTAGCTTCTTTTTTGATTTGTCAGTTGTATGCCTGTATGAGTTAATTTGTTGATTTTTTAGTTTCTTTTGTGTGAATATTGCTTATAAAAGTTGTGGCACCAAGCCAATATTTTTCTGGATTCTATTAGGTATGATGTGCTTTATGATTAATGATCTACTACATATATTTATATATAAATTAGATTTATTTAATTTTGTATACTAAGTAAGATCATACCGTTTTGTGTTGATCCCACGTTTTACAATCTTAGCACTGCCGACCGATCTTAGGTAAGATCTCGATCTTGACAACATTGGTCTTACGGGCTGAAATCATCAAAACGCCGAAAGCTTCTGTCGTGAGCCGTCAGGGAAGAGTCGATTGCAAGGGATGGAGTTACAGGCGCCGGAACCTCCACAGGAAAAAGGTCGGGATGCGTCGCATCAACATGATCGTTCTTGCAACCCCGTGACTTGTCTGCACCTCTCGCGCCTTGTCTCTCGCGATCTATCCAACTTTTCTCCCACGACCTTTCCCGTCCAATGGTCGGTGAGTTATCCAACTCTCCTCTTACGAGCTATCACATCCTATGGTCTCTCCAATGACACACATCTTGCAATCTCTCCATTGATCAACGAGTTCTCTCGTCAAACAAGCTCTCTTGTCCAGCAATCTCTCTTGTTTGCAAACTCCCAGTCGCAGCCTCTTTTGATTTCTCCTCTGCATTTTGAGTAACTTCTCCTTCTACAAACTCTTAGCCACATCTATTTCGCGCCTCTTCCACCTTCTCCCATACTCTCGCTGATCTTCAACACCAATTCTAGCATTTGCCCAATTCCAACACTCGTCGAGTCTCAACTCCCATTGTGCTCTTGCTCTCATTTATTGTGCTTCAGTACTCCTCAAGCATCGCGACATTCCAACTCTCTCTTGCCTTCACTGCAGCTGCTCTTACCCTTACACTCAATGTCTGGATCATCCTCCACTTTGTCTTCTTCACCGGCTACTACTTTTTTCTGGGTCTGAGTCCATTTTAGAATGTGAAAATAAGCAATTTTGCAAAAATTACCGTACTAGTTTTCCTAACTTTTGTAAGAGTTATGTATGTCCATTTGACCTTGTTCATTTGAATATACGATGTCTTAGCCCCTCCAAATATCTTGTTGGATGAAGTTTGCATTTTATTTTATGTTATGATTACTTTAGTTGTACTTGGATATATCTCTTAAAAGAATGATCTGAACTATTTATTATTTTCTATATATTTTATAATGAAATTTGCATCAATTTGGTATTGCTTTGAAAATTCTACGAACACAACAATAACAACACAAGCCTTTTTCCCACTATATTAGGGTCGGCTATATGAATCCTTTGTCGTCATTGTGCTTTATCTTTAGTCATAATCTCACTAATGCCTAAGTGCATCATGTCTTTCCTTATAGTTTCATTCCAAGTCTTTATTGGTCTGCCACTCCCCCATTTAACATGCCTAGTGACTAAGCTCTCACAACGCCTAACATGTGCCTCTAATGGTCTCCTTTGTAAGTGCCCAAACCATTTTAGTCGAGCTTCTTGCAACTTCTCTGCAATTGGTGTCGCTCCTGTCTTATCCTTGATACATTCATTCCTAATTTTATCTAGTTTTGTGTGTCCACACATCCAAGGTAGCTTTAAGCCCCTATCTCTTTACATTTATCCTATATGAGCTCACCAAACATATCCAACAAGCAATACCTTAGTGTTTATTGTTTGCAGATGATATTGTTTTGGTTGAAGAGACGTGAGAGGGTGTAGGTGCGAAACTTGAATCTTGGCGAGACACTTTAGAAAAGAAGGGTTTTAGGTTCAACAGAGCAAAGATGGAGTATATTGAGCTTAAATTTAACAGTTCAAGAAGGACGGATGACTCCGTTATTAGGTTGGGTGATCAAGATATTTCACACAGTAAGTGCTATTAATATTCGGGATCTATAGTTCAAAACGATGGAGGTGCAGATAAAGATGTTATACATAGAATCCAAACAAGTTGGTTGAAGTTAATTTATGTGATCATAAAGTACCATTAAAACTTAAAGATAAGTTTTACTACACTATAATTAGACAAACAATGCTCTACGGTTCTGAGTGTTCGGCAATGAACTGTGTACATGAGCAAAAAATAGGAGTTGTGGAGATGAGAATGCTTAGATGGATGTGTTGACACACGAGACTGGATAAAATTAGAAAGAAATGTATCAGTGATAAGACATGAGTGACCGCAATTATAGAGATGTGAAAAGCTCGACTAAGATGGTTCGGACGCGTATAAAAGAGACCACTAGAGGCATATGTTAGTCTTTGTGACAAAGGATCCATATAGCCGACCCCATTATAGTGGGATAAAGATTTGAGTGTTGTTGTTGATTCAACATCAATAAGTGGGCTCAAACTAAGGCTCTGTTTGGGGCAGCTCTTTCTATTCAAAAAGCTTTATTCGAACCGCAAAGTAGTTTTTAGGTCGTTTGTTTCGACAACTCTAAGAATAGAGCTTTTTAATAAAAAGGCACTTTTTAGGTTTTAATGAGAATCTGTAAGGGATCCTGCGTCTGCGGTTTAGAAATCAGGCTTCCACTAATTTCTTTTTGGTCGCTCTCGATCCTGATACTTACGACCTGCTCCCTTTCTCCATGTCTCCCACAAGAGGAGAGCTATGGTGAGAAATCCTCTCTCTTGGTTTCTCGTCCTTCCTCGCATGGTCTCCCGGTATCGCTGAAGCAGTCAACAAGCCAAATCAAAAAAAGTTACTCTGATCGAAGGACGGATCAGAGCTCAACTGAAGTCCCGATGGTGCCCTATAGAGCGAGATTGCTTCTCATGGTTGTCCCCTTGAAATGCAATCGTCGCATTTGCAGCATGAGATCCCGCTCATTTCCATTACATTTTGCCTTCGCCTAATTCACACTAGAGGAACAAATCAAGATGGAGTATCAAAAGCTTGCGCTCAAATACCACCCTGACAAGAACCAAGGGAACAAGGAGAAAAATAAGAGTTTCGTCGAGATCAATAAAGGTAGGGAATCGAGAATTTCAATATTAGCGCCTCTTATGTGTTCGAGTATTGTGTTAATGTTGGATTGTAGCATATGAGGTGCTGAAGTTGGATTATTTTATTTTCTAGTAAACTATTATTCTTATGCTTAGGGATTTGATTCAAGTACAATTGCTCTTGATTTGTGTAGAAACCTTCACTTGAATATCAGCTAGTCTCGAAGTCAGGCCTCTCTCTTCTGAAAGCTGGATATAAGAGTGCAGAAATGTTGTAATTATCTATTATTTTCGTAATGGACATTTAATTATGATGTGGAGAACACTGAGATAGTTGTGGAATTTGTCTAGGAGAAGATCGAGCTTGGGGTACCCTGAAGAAGGTATATAATTGTTGTGCAAATAGTGAATTCATATATGTTTGCATTGCACATATAAGGCATCATGTATCACTCATTAGTAAGGGTAACAAATATTGATTCATGCTTTGAGATTCAAGTGTAAAATATTTAAGTTTTATTATATATTTAATTTTGCCTAAGAGCAATATACATTTCAATGATTTTGTTTTAAAAAAATGCTTTCTTGCTCTTCCAAACAACTTAATTAAAAAAGTTCTATTTGATCAGCACTTATGCACAGATTCTTCAAAAACTGCACCTTTCTTCTCATTGTTTTTCTCACAACTTTATTTGATCAGCAGCTCTTTCATCAGTATCAGCTGACCCAAACAGAGCTTAAGGCCACTTGAACTATATTTGACTTTACCAATTTCATTCAAAGATTGCTTGATTAGTTCAAGTATTATTTTATTACTATGAATTTGTCAAATTAAACATAGGATATGATTATTTTTGCCTTGTGGTTTTAAAACATGATCTGGATAAGTAAATAAATGACTTGAGATAGGGATGATCAACATACCTTCGCCTGGCTTCAAGTGTTGAATTGGGAGTTTGATATGGTTAGAATACAAACATTGGAGCGTCAACTTATCCCCTCCCTAGCTGAATCAAAAGGAATCAGATAAGCGATACTCTCTTCTCAAACAACCCTATAGCCTATAGGATTACTTAAGATTAGCGAATGTTGATATCCATGACGATGAAGTTCCACCTCAACTGTTGAATTTTTTGAAGTGAAAGTGGCGGTCTGACCGGGCAGACCGCGCGGCTAGATGATGGCGGTCTGATTGCTCAGACCGTGCGGTCTGTAGTGGCAAATAGCCAGTTCGGCTAGTGTTCAGCAGTCGGCTTGTTCACAGGCTTGTAACCGGGCGGATTGGTTATCTATCCGCAGGAGTTGCGGACTCACGGAGTTCGCCGAGTCCGGCGTGTTGCGGACTGGTCTGGAGCTTGCGAGGTCAGCATAGTCTTGTGCCTTTGATCTTGTTCTCTGGTAGAGCGGTTTGGTGGAGACCGCGGAGATCGCCGGTTAGTGCGATCTGGTTCGTGTATCCGCTGGTGTTGTGTTCGCACCAGGGATTGCTGGAGGTGTGGACTTGGTCACGATTTGTACCAAGTATGGTTGTGCTCAGTACGGGAGTTCGCACGGGTAGCGCGGACTACTTCTCTATCCGCCGAGTTCGGCAGCTTGACTGAGCCTGGTTTGTGCTCTAGTCACAGGCTCGTAGTGTGCGGACTGGAGCAGTGTCTGCTGGGTGTTGCGGACTGGTTGCGGTATCCGTAGTGTCCGCAGGTGTGGCAGACTGGTCCTGGTTCTGGCCTTGACGGTGGTGTTCAAGGCGGATAGATTTTCTGTCCGGCCTTGTTGGTGCGACCTTGACAGACTGGCTTATTCGGTCGTCACGGTGCGACCTTGGCGGACTGGCTTTGTGTCTGCACTGTGCAGATAGGTCTTATGCTAGCTGCAAGTAGGGTGGTGATCCTATCGGTTTGGGAGGTGACCATACTCCTCTCCGCGCCTATAAATAGAACCTCATGTCACATCATAAAGTACCAACGAATGAACAGTAAGTGAGTTCAGGTTGTTTGATGCGGACAGGTTTGAGAAGTTAACCGGTTTTGCAATTGCAGATTGTGCGGATAACGCTGAGAAGCCAGAGACTTGGTTCTGAATTGCGTCAGGGATCCTGATACAATCGGCGATTTGCAGCAGGTCGCGGCTTGCGACCAGAAGGTCTTCTTATTGGCAATATTTCCCAGTTCAATAAGACTGTCCGCTTCTGACGGTCTATCTGTTCAGTTCGGCGGCAGCTCTTCGCGGTTATCTGGCGACTAGGCGACCTCGCGGTTAGGCGACTTGTAGATTGCGTACAGAGTTCTTCAGCTTGGAATAACGGGGTGTCCGCGCAGTTAAGTTGCGTTCTGGCGACTTGACGGTTTCAGCGGACTCCTTAGTTCAGTTCGACAGAGTTGGCGGTTACTGGTTCTATCCGTCCGGATAGTTTTTGCCTTGTTGTTTTGGTTTCCATCGGATGCATTGGCGAATCATGCCTCTACATGTATGTCTCGCATTGTAAAGAAGTTTGATAGTACAAGATTTGTTTGCTCTTCTATTTACATCTGGTTTATTTTACTTGATTTTGGTTGAGTGTTCCTGCGACCTGGTTCCCGTTTTCCGCTTATCACAAATTTTTACATCAGCATCATGTTCCCACATCTCAGACACCTACTGCTGAAAGGGGCTAGACGGTGAAGTGATATCTGAGTTAAGTCGCTTTATGAGGCTAACAAAGATTAGGTTTTTCTTTAAGTGATTGAACGAGCGAAGGAGCCGCCTATATGAATAACTATGAAGAGGAGCACTGATAACCTCAGGTCAGGCTGGAGATCGCAATATAACGAGTAGTTCCTTTTTTGTATTTTTATTGCTTTTTTAAAATTTGACATTGTAATAACTTTTTTAGTTTTTAATTAACTAATATTTTTAGCCGGGCCAGAAGGCCCGGCCTGGGCCTGGGCCGGCCTACAGGCCTAGGCCTGTGAGGACGAGGCCTAGCCCGGCCTACCTGGCAAAAAAGGCCCGGGCTTTTTTGTAAAGGCCCGGGCCCGGCCTGGGTCTGCCAGGCATGCCCACCACCTCCAGATTATGCTGATTTCATGGATATACAATGATTCAGCTCAATTTTATCATGTAGAAGTATAAAAAGGCCACTACATTTAAAATTTTCAAAAAAAGGATGAAAAATTGAACACTATAAATTATGACTCATATACTCAATGGATATTGAAATTTGTGTGGGTTTCGTTGCATATGATATTTGAAAATGGTGCAAACCTGATCTGTAAGAGCAACAATACATGCAGTCGAAGACCCTCTGGCTTTTGTGTTAATGTATGCTTTCTCCAACACCCTTGCAGGATCAATGGAACCTTTGGGCTCTTCTGCAATTGCAGATACTGAACGGGACATAAGCTCTCTTGCATAGTATCCAGCATCAACACCAAGATCTGCCCAACCACCAACTCCATCAGCAACACCAATCGCTTGCTCGTTGGAAATAAAATGAGCATCCTCCCCGCCTGTTTCCTCCTTCTCTGGATGAGGAAGATAACATGACCCGGAGAGCAACTTCAGTGTTCTTTCACCTGACAATTTCCTGATACAATCCAAAAAAGTTCATGTTAATGGAACGGGGATACCTATTCAAAAAATTATGGAAATAGATGCAAGTACTCGTAAGGACTTGGTATCATTGTACCTTAATTATTGAAGGTCCAGAAACAATGCCTATCAGTACCTTTTTATCCATCAAGCATAAACACGGGCCATTAAATGAATACAAAATGAAAAAAAAATACAGCATATCTATGTTTTTTGGGTAATTGTCTCGATAAAAGATATCTTGAGACATTCAACAAGAATGGAACATTTCACCCCCAATTATCTGCACACCACATTCTCTCAACCCAATCACCATTGGGCCCTAATATCATAGCGCAAGAGCACCTCAACTCCAAATTCACATGTAACATTGTACATGGAGTATACACAAATATTTGATAGCGGGTACACATTATACAAAAACTAAGTTAATATCCTACAGGAAAAGTGATGGTCTGGCTTAAGTGTAATGGACTCAAATGATGGATAATAATGGAACTAGTACAAAATGTTGCAATTTCATTAGATCAGGGAAAGGGTATCAGCTTTTCAAATTTATGAACTTAGACCAATATTCTCATCCTGATGAAGATGCTACCAAACATCATCATTAAACTAAATTTCATCCACTTCACCATCATAGGATAAAAATATATACTATTACATCTTTTGACAGCATAATCCACATCCCATACCGTTTACAGTGTACTAATTTTTCGTAAATTTAACAAATGTTTCATTTTACCTGCTGAAAATATACTAGCAGCCAACATATGTACAAGTTAATTTCTACTTGAGACATCCTTATTTATGTAGAAATTTGATTAAGATACCATGAAAGGAAACAAATGGAAAGATTCAGAAATATACAGGTCAGAGGAAGCCCCAGAATTTTCAAACTGATCTTTTTGTGAGATACCATCAACTGAAACATTAGGAACAGCTCCGGTAGAACATGGAGCGGAACTCGAAGAGAAGTTCTTCGTCCAAAATTCCAAATGGTGGCCGGTTTTCCAGATTGATCCAGACACATCAGACGAAAAACACTTGTAGAACATATTGTTGCCACTTGGTTCACGATTTCTCAAGCACCCACTTACTCTCTTAGAATAATGGAAACTTTTGTTGTAACCAGTAACTATGGACCTCACCAAAACTTCCTTTCGTCCACTCTTCTGGCATAATTCAAGTGCCATGTCTCTTCCAAAAACAAACGGTTTTTGATTTAATGAAGATATGTGCGCATTTTGATGGCACTTGATATGAAATCTGTGAGATCCGGAAGGCAACTCAAACTTTGCGCTTGGCCTCAAAAGCCCTCCTTGATGAAAATATGATGGTTTAGTCCAGCAATCTATCATCATCCTCCTTGAACTCCCCAGCTCCCTCAACCCCAACTCAAACTGACAGGATAAAGAACTGAGAGCTTTAACAGTGGGTGACCACTTTATTGATTCCCGCACACAGCCGTTATTCTTGCACAAACACAATCTGGAATCACTATGAAGCGAAGGTATTGAGCAAGTGTGGCTAAATCTTCGAAGTGTTGGAAAGCCACTATGGAGATGAATATTATCTAACTGATAAAACTTGCTTGAAGCTGCAGATTGAAGCTGACTTCTGATCACTATATTTGAAAGGTAAGAATTTGGCATCTTAACCTCAATAAATGACGATTTCTCCTTCTACACAAACTATAATCGACAGCCAATCTCATATTTTTTTGAGTGCCCTGTGGCAACCGAGTCCTTCAGTCCCAAATGGGAAACTAAACACGAGAATAACAGAGGGATAATATGAAAATGAGAAGAGACATCAGCAGGTTGACTGAAAGCGGAGTACTGATTATCTTTTCCCCGAAGGAGATTGTTGGGCACATCGGGTTCTTTGGCCTTAGTTACGTGCAGTCGAGAAAAAGCAAAGAGCTCAGAAATATATAATGGCTGCAATATAAGGAAACAACCTTAAAAATACAAGCTTCTGGTGAGCAGAAGGCAAAAACCGTGTTCGAGAGATCAAAAGTATGGCTTTCCCGTACCTTTGCTTTGCAAGTGCTGTGTGGAAGAAATACAGGGAGACGCAGCAAGTAACCCTAACCCTAGAAAGTCCCCTTAGCCGACCTGCGTCAGAGAAATGGGACAGGCCACAGGATGAGGTTTTCGATATTTCAGTTCAAAGAAGGACATTCGCAGGAAGTAAAGTAGCCACTACAAAATAGTAAGAAAAACTAACGCAAGGAATATTCAAACAAACTTGTATGTAATTTTAAAAAACATTATATAAGAACTACAAAATATTACTATTTGTAATCAATTCCTCCAGTTTCAAATCAATATCACATTAGTTTGTAAAGTTTTGACTTTTGATTATGTCAAAATATTTTTTGAACTTCTCATTAGAAACTTTTTTTAACTGTTGAATTGTACTTAAAATAGGTGACTGTTATTAGCACTGCACTTTTGGATATTCGCACTTTATTTACTCTTAATTTTCCGCGCCTTT
Organism: Platanthera zijinensis; assembly: GCA_039513925.1. Classification (NCBI taxonomy): domain Eukaryota; kingdom Viridiplantae; phylum Streptophyta; class Magnoliopsida; order Asparagales; family Orchidaceae; genus Platanthera; species Platanthera zijinensis. The sequence goes on along the minus strand of CM077093.1, from coordinate 10,763,811 downwards.
TGAAAATACTCCTTGTACATGCATTTTTAGGAAAAGTGTTCAACACGAAAGTTGTAGATCTCTTTTCCTAAAAATGCATGTATAAAGCGTATTTCTAAAAATACACTCAGATTTCGCGCCTTTTGAAAATACTCCTTGTACATGCATTTTTAGGAAAAGTGTTCAACACGAAAGTTGTAGATCTCGTCGAGATCTACAACTTTCGTGTTGAACACTTTTCCTAAAAATGCATGTACAAAGAGTATTTTCAAAAGGCGCGAAAAATTAAGAGTAAATAAAGTGCGAATATCCAAAAGTGCAGTGCTAATAACAATCACCTTAAAATAAGGTCCAATATTGATCAAACAAATAAAAATGATGCAACTAAAAAATTTAAGGGCAAAATTAATATTAAGTTGTAATCTCATGGAGTAAAATGAATTTTTGTTCATTTGTAATAAGAGACTAGAATAATTTTGAATGGATAAAAATGTTTTTTTAAAAAGATTTAGGAACAACTGTTGACTGTGCGGTCTTTGAAAGGCAAGAGTGAGGCGCTCCAGATGTAATGACCATGTTTTAAGATGTCGTCGAAAAAGACGAGGATACATTTGCACAATTCTTGGTAAAATAGGTGATTCATTTCTATATACTGTTGCGGGTCTGGGTCTTCCGATTTTTTCCCGGTCTGAAGAATCGAATCGTCATAGCTCGGAATTGGACCGGGCACGCAAACAGTCAAAGAGGAACAACAGAAATGACAAAAGACTTTTTGATGTGGAAAACCCGAAAATGGTGAAAAATCACCTGGTTGGATTTGTGTTAGGTCAAAATCCACTATATTATTGGAGTTTACAAGAGTTTGGAATGATTTTTCGGAGAGTGACGGGTCACCTCTCAGTTATAGCACAAAGTAGGAAAATGATGAAAAAGAAAATAAGCCCTCGAAGCCTCGATGGAAGCGATCCGGTTAGGAAAATTGCAAAGTCCACGGAACCTCGATGGAATCGTTCCGGTTGGGAAAAATCTCTAAGTCCATGGAGCTTCAATGGAAGCGCTCCTGCTGAAGCGGGGCCTTGGTGGGAGCGCTCCCGCAAAGAAGAATGTTGTGCATCGGAAGCTTGACGAAGGTTTTGTGCTAGAAGGGGAGCGGAGCGAATTCCTGAGTGGAGGATCGATCTAAGTCCCACGACCTCGTTGGAAAACCTCAGAGTTCCTACTAACCTCTGAAGTTGCATGTCTTCAAATGAAGTCTTGAGGGCTTTTTATAGTTTTTTGGAGGGTCGCGTCGGTATTTGCGTCGGGGTGGGATTTGTGCTACCGAATGACGTCGCTCCGCTTCGGTCATCTGGATCACCAAATTTAGCGAAATAACGAAAGTGCCCTCCGGGCGGTCCGAGCAGTCTGGGCATTCCGGACAGGGTTCCCAGCGGCGGTGTCGGCCGCTCGCGCAGGCAAGCGCGCTCACAGGCCTTGCGTGCGGGCTGGTCGTGCGTGCGTGCTCGGGGGATGGCCGCTCGCGTGTAGGTGCGCCATCTGCACACGTGTACCGCTTGTGCGGATGCGTGTTTGATTTTGCCCTCTCCTCAAATGTTTTTGGGCCTTTGTGATGAACGCGGCTCGTCCGTTTGGGTTGGGGTGCCCCCATATACTCGATGAGAATCTCTCCAGTCGGATTCTAATAATTAAAGGGAAACCCATCAGTACTCTATTTTTATAACTATTTCTAAATACTCGTATTTTTATCAACTAATTGAGACATGGAGACATTCAATACTAGTATTATCACATGAATAAATTTTCTTACCAATTGTACAAATTTATTAATATTTTGCGAGATAATTATCTACCCAAATCATGTATTTTTTTCAATTTTAAGCTCTCTCAGGCAAGAAAAACATTTTGGCACATAGGCGTGTCTTAGACTTGTGCGTGAGCAGATCAGACCGCATAATCCCCAGATCAACGACGCAGATTTATTTAAACCGTACTGTTAAAAAATTTGATATAGCGGAAGACGGTAAACCAGGAGCAGGAACACTCAACACAAATGAGTCAAGTAAACCAGATGCACAAAGCTAAACAAGAATCTTGTACTATTAAAAAATCTCCTTTACAAAGCCATGCATACATGGCGAGACATGTTTGTCAAAGAATCTGAAGAAAGCAGAAAAGATACAAGACCAATCAAACCGCGCGGACTCAATGAATAACCGCCGGATCTGCTGCTAAAGCTATGGAGTCCGCAGAGGCCGCCTAGTCGCAAGACCGCAAAAAGCCGCGCGGACAACCCGTTATTCCAGTGCTGAAAAGAACTCAGTCCGCCGAACCGCAAACCGCCTGACCACGAGGTCGCCTGGTCGCCAAAACGAGCGGGCGCTGCCACCAACTGAAACAGGCCGCCCAGTGGCGGACAGCTTATTGAACAGAAGAACTAGTTGCAGAAGAGAAACCGTCTGGCTGCAAGCGACCTATTGTTAACCGCTGGTTGAGACCGCAGAGCCTGCACTAACCTTAGAACCAAACTCCTGGCTCTTCAGTGTTGTCCGCACAACCTGCACAGCAAGAACTCGGTTAACCTCTTCAAACCGTGCGGATAAAAAAGGCCAGTCTGTAGCAACTAATCGTGAGAAGCTTACTGTTCATTCAGTTAAATATGTTGTCACAGGGGGGTCCTATTTATAGGCACGGAGAGGAGTGTGGTCACCGCTCTAGTGGATAAAAACACCACCACAGCTCGCAGCTAGCACATGACAGTCCGCCCAGTCCGCATGGACATGGCCGGACACCAATCAATCCGCCAGGTATCAAGGAGAGGTGGAGTAGACGTCAGTCTGCATCCCTGATGACTGCACCAGCCTACAAGCTGCAGCGGACACAGAATCATTCCGCAATAACAAGTCCACGACCAAGGCACAGACCGTCCGGTCAACCAGCGGACATTGCGAACTCTTGCGATCAAACTGGACTTATCACAGATAGAGACCAAGTCCAGCAACCAGTGTAACTCTAGCGCGAGCTCCGCGGACATAAACTATCAGTCCGCTCAGACCGCCAGCTCCAAAACAGTTCGCCTAACCGCGAACTCCGTGATTAACTCCTAACCTCACCTCATGAGATCAAGGGCATAGGCCAATGCCGAACTCGCGAGCACAAGAACAGTCTGCATACAGCGAACTCCGTGGACTCCAAACCAGACCGCCCAAGTCATTGGCAAACAACCTATTCGCACGGCTTTCACCAAGGACAACCATCAGGCCACAACCAACAGATCGCTCAGGCCGCACACCAGTCCGCCAGACTGTCTGCCCAGGTCGCGCGGTTTTCCCAATCAAACCCCCTACTTTCACTTCAAAAATTTCAACACTCCCCCTTGAAGTGAGAAGTGGTAACCAAACCCAGCAGGCCTCGTAGCCGTTTAAATGGGCCCTTCGATAGTGACTTTGTGAAGATGTACGTGATATTGTCCTCACTCCGAACATGACCAACCACTAGAGATCCCTACAACACCTTCTCACGAATAAAGTGGTGCTCAATCTCAATGTATTTGGTTCCCGCGTGACAAACTGGATTATTAAGCAGTTTCAGGGCACTTTCATTGTAACCACGAAACAGAGTTGGTCATCGCACTTCTTCATGGACGTCCTCTACTAGTCTCCTCAGCTAGATGACTTCCCAAACTGCCAAGGCCGAAGCCTTGTACTCTGCTTCCGTAGTAGAGACGGACACCGAGTCCTGCTTCTTATTGCACCACGAAATACCGGTTGATCCACGTGTGAAGATATAACGGGATGTTGACTTCCGGTCGTCTGAATCTCCCTCATAATCAGCATCCGAGTATCCTTAAAGAGTAAAGTCTGTGTCTTTCCCATAAAGGAGACCCATATCAGAAGTAGACTTGACATACTTCAAAATGCATCTTGTCGCCATCAGATGATGCTTCCGTGGTTCCGCCATATACCGACTTACTCGGCCAACAACATAAGCTATGTCATGCCTTGTAATCGTCAAGTAAATAAGGCTTCCAACCAAAGCACAGAACATGAGAGGATCTGTAAGAATCCTTCTCTCATCTCGCCGAAGTTTAATGTCAGCCTCAAGAGGTGTAGAGCTACTCTTCCCTTCCTGCATGCTGAATCGCTGAATGATCTGTTCCGCATTGCCTTTTTGGGAAACAAGTATGCCGCTCTCTTTTCTCTCCACCTCGAGTCCAAGGAAGTGGTGAAGCTCACCCAAGTCCTTCATCTCGAACCTTATAGCTAGCTCAACCCTGAGTCTAACTACCTCCTCCTCAGAGTTTCCTGTGATGATCATGTCATCCACATACAACAGCATCAAGTCCAGAAGCTCCCTCTTCTTCTTGACGAACATGCTCGAGCCTGAATTAGAGGCAAGATAGCCGCAGAATTGGAGGTATTCTGTTATCTTCTCATACCATGCTTGAGGAGACTGTTTCATACCATAAAGAGTCTTCCTGAGCTTGCAGACGTAGCCTGGATGTTCTTCAGAAATGTATCCAAGTGGCCGATCCATGAAGATGTCTTTGTCAATTTCCCCATAAAGAAAAGCATTCTTTACATCCAGTTGCCACATATTCCAACATTGGCAAGCTGTCAAGGCCATCACCACACGAGCTGAAGTCATCTTTGTAACAGGGCTAAACGTCTCTTCATAGTCTTCGTCGTACTGTTGCGAGAACCCTCGAGCAACAAGGCGAACCTTGTACCTCTCGATACTCTCATCCGCCTTCTTCTTCAGCTTATATACCCACTTGCAAGTCATAGGAGTGATGCCATCAACCTTGGGCACAAGGTCCCAGGTCTCATTCTTCCTGAGGGCAGTCATCTCCTCATCCATGACATCTTTCCACTCCTTAACTCCAGTGGCTTCATTAAATCTTGAAGGCTCTCATTCATCTAGAGGGCCTAAAAAGAAACAGGAGATGAAGCTCACCGTATTTCCTTTGCTATGCCGAGTTAGTGGCTTGATGGTCCTCTTCGATCTCTGAAGAGTCCGACCCTTGCTCACCACCTCTGTTGCTTCTTTAGAATCAGCTCCATTCCCGTACAAACTTGGAGCATCGCTCCCCCTGCTTCCTAAACCAGAAGCTCCTGCCTCAGATCTTGATACATCTGGAGCTCCTGGTGACACAAACAGCTCCACCTGATGATCTTCAACAGTCTCCTCTGCCCTCCATCAGACTTGCTCTCTTGTAACTCTACATAGCTACCTCCATACGACGTCAGTTTATTAAAGACAACGTCTCTTGATACAAAAAACTTCTTCGTCGCAGGATCCATACACTTCCATCCCTTCTTTCGCTCATCATAGCCCACAAAGACAAACTTCCCTGCCTTTACATCAAGCTTGGTCCATAGAGCATCCAGGATGTGTACGTAGCAGGTTGAACCAAACACCCGAAATTGTTCTATGCTAGGCTTCTCCTTGAACAACATTTCAATAGGAGACTTCATGTTAATCAAACTCAGAGGCATCTGATTGATGACGTAGGTAGCGCAGGCCATTCCTTCCACCTAAAAGGACCTCGAAATGCCTTTTGCATGAATCCAACATTTGCAGATTTCCGTCAAATGATAGATCTTCCTCTCTGCTACTCCATTTTGTTGTGGAGTATGAGCACAAGTGAGCTCTCTCTGAATCTCGTACTTCCTGCAGAAGTTAGAGAACTCGGATGAAACGAACTCATCTCCGTCGTCCGTTCTAAACTTCTTGATTCGCAGGACAAGCCGACCCTCTACCAGCTCCTTGAACTCCACAAACAATCGGAAAGCATCTGACTTCTCCTTCATAAAATACACTCAAGTGTATCTTGAATAGTCATCAATCAGAACTAGCACGGGTGAGTTAACTATTTGAGAATGTCGTGGCTGTGTATGTGTTAAGATTTAGTCGATCATATAGCATTAATTTGTTGTGACATAAGCAATCATATTGAATGCTCATGAAGGTGAAACTTGATGGAAATGACCAAAATGTTACTTAAGTTATATGCTCGAATTTTTAGAGGGTTGGATGAGAAACAACCCCTTGCTTAAATAGTATGCTTAAACATTATTCTCAAATACTGAAGGCATCTGGAGTAACCCTTCTAGTGAGCTGTTATGCCACAAGTAACACAAGTAGTCTTTAGGATCATATGGTGCGTAACTCCATGACTTACGCATCCCACTACTTTAGAGTTTTGGTAACTCCCTACGGGTAGCAGTGAGGGCTTGGTATAGTGAACAAGATATGTCTATATCCTAAGTTGATAAGGAAGGGACTTGGTTGGAGCCCTTGTGTACTTGAGAGCACGGGTGAGTTGTGGAAATTAAATGGGGGTATATGTTGATACACAGTTGTTAAATGATTCTAAGTTGAGGATTACTTGTGGCAGGTCTATGGGCTTGCCGATCATCACACCGACGGAAGCTGGCAGATAGACCCAGGCAGGTTGGACTGAGTTCTTTGGTACTTTCTTCCCAAAGATCCCTTCCATACTTGTTGAGCCGGTTGGGCCGAGCTCTTTGGTGTTTACTTCCCAAAGACCCCTTCCATGTTGTTTTGGCCTGTTGGAGTTGGAGACCGGGCGGTCAGTCAGTCTGGCTTGGCGGGTTATTGACCGGGCGGTCTGGCGGTTTGCCTTCCGCGGTTTGGTTGCTGCGTTGAGGTCTGAGGTCCAAGCGGTCTAGCGGTCTGTTATTGGCGACTAGGAGACCGGGCGGTATAACGGTCTCACATGGCGGCTTGTCTCTCTCTCTGGCTGTGGCCGAGCGGTTAGCCCTTCTGTCTAACCGCGCGGCTTGTTCCGGTCTGTTGTTCTAGCCGCCCAGATTTTTTGTATAGTTTTAGTCTCATATCTCTTATTTGTATTCTCTCTTCTCTCCTCCATTCTATATAAGGGAGGTCATACCTTTGTAATAGATACCTTTTTCTGATAATAAAATTTCAGTTTACCATTTCCGGCTTGTTTTAGTTCGCTTCTCACATGGTATCAGAGGAATCGATCCTTTCCTCCTGATTCTGTGCCCCTCTCTGTCCGCGCGACTTGCTTCTCCGGCTTGCGCCCTGTCCGCGCGGTCTCCTTGTCGTTGCCCTCTGTGTGCGCGACTTGTTCCCTTGTTCGCTGCGATCTGTCGCCTTATTCGCCGCGACCTATCGTCGTGTGCCTTGCCTCCTCCTGTTTGCTCTTGCTCTGGTCGTCGCGACTTGTTGCCTTGTTCGCTGCGATCTGTCGCCTAGTTCGCCGCGACCTATCGTCGTGTGCCTTGCCCTCTCTTGTGCTTCTGTTCGAGCGGACTGTTTGCTTGCCGCTCGACTTCTTCCCCTCTGCTTGATACTGCGGCTTGGTCGTGGTCTTTCTGGCCGCTGGTGTTTGACATCTTGACCGATGTAGTTCTTCTTCTGCCTATCCGCGCGGCTTGTTTCCTAACCGCGCGGCTTCCTATTGTTTGCTCTTATGGCTCTTTCTGATGCTTCCACTACCACCACTCCTGCCGCCACCCCTGTAGCCAATCTGGCTCCGCCTCTACCTTCTACTCCTTCCGGGAACCTTGGCACCGTTTCCAAGCTTGTCGGTTCCAACTACCCGGATTGGAGTGTCTCTTTCACCTTTCTCCTTCACTCGCAACGCAAACGCCACCATCTCATTGATGACCCTCCTCCTACCACTTCACCTCTCTTTGATGACTGGGATGCGAGTGACGCTCTTGTGCGTACTTGGCTCGCTAACAGTCTATCTAATGAGTGCCTTCCCGTCATCCGTCATGATGAGACGGTGAAGGCCGCTTGGCTTCATCTTGCTGCTTTGTATTCCAAAGAGGCTCAGACGTCCCACATCTATACGTTGTATGCGGACCTCTTTGCCTGACCTACCTTGTCTCCTACTGCTGCCTACCAACAAGTTCAAGCTCTTGGGGCTGAGATTCTTCAGAATCGCCCCTTTTCTGCGGATCTGGCTCAACAACACAAGCACTTCCAGGAGCTTCTGGTTGTGTGTTATCTGCTCCGTCTTCCTGACACTTATGACATGATCCGCCAACAAATTCTGGGTGAGGCGGAATCTCCTACTTTAGATGCCACCGCTGCTCGCATCGCCGCTGTCACCTCTCTCCTTCAGCGCCCGCTTCTGTCCGCTCCTTCTCCTCCGGATAACTATGCTCATCAAACTCAGCGGAGTGGCTCTGGTAGCCACAATCATCAGTCTGGCGGACGTCCTTCTTCCCGCTACCTCTGCTCTCACTGCGGCCGCATCGGACACACTCTTGACCGCTATTGGACAAAGCATCCCCATCTTCGCCCCTCGGGTGACTCTTCCGCCTCCTCTTCCAAGCCGTCTGCTTCCGTGGTCACATCATCAGGTAGTGCCCATGTGGTCACTCAAGGTAAATGGCTTATCGACTCTGGTGCAACTAATCATATGACGGGCAATCCTCAATACTTCTCTCTCCTCGAACAGCATGATCGGTTGCCCCCGGTCCTCATTGCAGACGGTTCTCCCTCCCCGGTTCATGGGTCGGGAGTGGTTCATGTTACTTCATCCCTTCGGCTAGAGGACACTCTCTATGTGCCCAAGTTTCCGTGCAATCTGTTGTCGGTTACTTCTTTGTGCAAGCAGCTTCAATGTTCTGTAACGTTTACTCCATCTTCTTGTTCTTTTCAGTATCCGAGCTCCCAGCGGACGATTGCTACTAGGACTGAGAGCGGCGGCCTCTACTTCCTCAACAACGTTTCCGCTTTGTCCGCCTTCTCTTCTTCTTGTACGGATCTTCTCCAGTGGCATCTCCGTCTCGGTCATCCTCCACCACGACTTCTACATCAGCTTCTGCCCCACCTCCCTCCCTCCAATACTCCTCTCAACTGCGAAGCATGTCAACTTGGCAAGCATCATCGTTCCTCCTTCCCACCGAAGCAGGGTCGGGGCTCTACTCGTCCGTTTGATCTCGTCCACTCCGATATCTGGGGACCTGCTCCTACCCTTACTATTGGTCGGGGTAGTTCTTATTTTGTAACCTTTATTGATGATTTTTCTAAATGTACTTGGGTGTATATCTTACGAGATCGCTCTGAACTTTTCAATGTATGGACCTCCTATTATCATTTAATCAAAAATCAGTTTGGTGTTGGTATTAAAAATTTTCGCTCTGATAATGCAAAAGAGTACTTAAGTCATGATTTTATCTCTTTCTGTGTGCAACATGGCGTTATTCATCAGACAAGTTGTGTCTATACATCCCAACAAAATGGGGGTGGCGGAACGCAAAAACCGTCACCTCCTCGATGTTGCTCGCACATTGATGACTCAAATGCATGTCCCTCGCTCATATTGGGGCTATACTGTTCTTCTTGCCTACTATCTCATCAATCGTATTCCCTCCTTCGTTCTCAAGGGAAAAACCCCTTTTTCCGTCCTTTATCCAGGCAAGGACCCTTTCCCTCTCCCTCTCCGAATCTTTGGGTGCACTGCTTTTGTGCATGCCCCATCTGCCACCCGTGATAAGATCTCCCCTCGCTACACCAAATGTGTCTTTCTGGGGTACTCGGCCACTCAGAAAGGCTACTGCTGCTTTGATCCTGTTCTTCGTAAGCAGTTCGTCTCCGCTGACGTTACCTTCTTCGAGAATGCCTCCTACTTCTCGGATGGCTCCTCTTCTCTTCCCCCCACCTCTGATTCTCCTGTTATTCCATTCGTTCCCTCGTCTCCTACTGCGATATCCGCCCCTCCTCCGTCTCCGCCCACTCCTCTCCCTCCGCCTCTCTCTCCGCCTCTATCTCCCTCATCTCCGCTGCCGTCGCTCTCTCCTCCCGGGCCAGCTCTCTCTGCCACGGATGCTCTGGATGCCGAGGAGCCCGCCGACCTGGATCTTCCTGTAGCTCTTCACAAAGGGGTGCGGACGTGTACCCTACACCCCCTTGCTGTTGTTGTTTCATATGATCGTCTTACCCCTTCTCGCAGGGCCTTTGCACTGGCTATCTCTGCTACTACCACACCTCATTCCTACCAGGAGGCCCTTGCCATTCCTCACTGGAAGCTGGCCATGGATGAGGAAATGGCGACCCTCACAGAGCGGGGTACCTGGACTCTTGTCCCTCCTCCCTTTGATACAGATGTTGTTGGTTGTCGCTGGGTCTTTGTGATCAAATTTGGCCCAGATGGCACTGTGAACCGTTACAAAGCTCGCCTGGTGGCTAAGGGCTTTACTCAAACATATGGGGTTGATTACTTTGACACCTTCTCTCCCGTGGCTCGTATCAACACTATACGGGTCCTTCTCTCTGTGGCGGTCAACAAGGACTGGCCACTTTCCCAGCTGGATATCAAGAATGCCTTCCTTTATGGTGATCTTCAGGAGGCCGTCTACATGGAGCAACCTCCAGGGTATGTTTCTCAGGGGGAGACACGAGTATGCCAGCTACAGAAGGCAATCTATGGCCTCAAGCGGAGCCCTCGAGCTTGGTTTGACAAGTTCAACGGCATCGTGGCGGCCGTTGGTTTTGCTCGCAGCGCTGCTGATCACTCTCTATTTATTCGCAGAACCTCTTCGATACTGGTGGTTCTGGCAGTATATGTTGATGATATTCTTCTCACTGGTGATGACCAGGAAGGGGTAGCCTTGACAAAGCGGCATCTTCGCTAACATCTAGCCACAAAAGATATGGGTTCTCCGAAGTACTTTTTGGGGATCAAAATCTCTCGGAAGCCCAACTCTTTAGTCCTCTCTCAGCGTAAGTATGCTCTTGATATTTTAAAAGAAGCAGGATTGACTGGGGCCAAACCTGCCCGATGTCCCATGGCTGTTGGAGAAGACAAAACCTGGACAGATGATTCGCCTCTTCTTTCAGATGCTTCGCGGTACAGGCGTCTGGTTGGTAAGCTCATATACCTCACCGTGACTAGGCCCGACATTTCCTATGCTGTGGACAAGGTGAGTCAATTCATGCAAGCTCCCAGGGAGTGCCATCTATAGTCCGCCTTGCGGATCTTGGAGTACGTCAAAGCAGCCCCTGGGAAAGGATCGCTCTTTCAGAAGAATGATCATCTGAGGGTTGAAGCTTACTCAGATGTGAGTTACGTTGATGACAAAGGGGACCGCAAGTCTACCTCCGGTTTCTGTACCTTTGTTGGGGGCAATCTGGTAAGCTGGAAGAGCAAGAAGCAATCTGTTGTCTCTAGGTCCAGTGCTGAAGCAGAGTATCGGAGTATGGCATCGACCACTTGTGAGCTAAAATGGCTACGGGCTCTCATGTTGGATTTAGGAGAGGTCTACAACCATCCTCTACCTATGTTCTGTGACAACAAGGCTGCTATATACATCTCCAAAAATCCAGTCTTTCATGAGAGAACCAAGCACATTGAGGTCGACTGTCATTTCATTCGTGAAGAGATTCTGAAGGAACAAATTTGCACCCCCTTCGTCACGTCTGAAAAATAGCTGGCTGACATCTTCACCAAGCCAGTATCCGCCTCATTTATTCATATATGTGACAAGCTGGGCATGATCGACATATATGCTCCAGCTTGAGGGGGAGTGTTGGAGTTGGAGACCGGGCGGTCTGTCGGTCTGGCTTGGCGGGTTATTGACCGGGCGGTCTGGCGGTTTGCCTTCAGCGGTTTGGTTGCTGTGTTGAGGTCTGAGGTCCAAGCGGTCTAGCAGTCTGTTACTGGCGACTAGGAGACCGGGCGGTCTAACGGTCTCACATGGCGGCTTGTCTCTCTCTGGCTGTGGCCGAGCGGTTAGCCCTTCTGTCTAACCGCGCGGCTTGTTCCGGTCTGTTGTTCTAGCCGCCCAGATTTTTTGTATAGTTTTAGTCTCACATCTCTTATTTGTATTCTCTCTTCTCTCCTCCATTCTATATAAGGGAGGCCATACCTTTGTAATAGATACCTTTTTCTGATAATAAAATTTTAGTTATACCATTTCCGGCTTGTTTTAGTTCGCTTCTCACATGGCCAGTTGGGCTGGGCTCTTTGGTGCTTACATCCTAAAGACTCCTTCTATATCATAGTATGCATGGACTCCGCTACCAATTGTATAACGTTGAGGCGTATGTGAGTCCTAGGTCAGGTAGTGTGCATACCCACCTAGTAGTGGAAAAGCCTGTTCCACTGCCACCGTCTGGCCACGACGGTTGGTGACTGAATGGTTTGCTACACTCAAAAATCGGTGTACAACCCCGAGTTTGTTGAGTGGGCCCCTCAGAGAGTCCCAGGGGTTAGAGGTCTCCATGGCTCATGTTGGTCGAGCAGGCGAGTGAGGTAGGCGAGTGGGGCCGCCAGACCCGCACTCACCCCGAGGCCTGAGGCTTGCGCACACCACATGCGAGATTGATAGTCAGTAAGCACTCGCTTAGGGTGGCAATTGGGTAGTGGGCGAGTGCTAGTCTCGTTGGGCACTCACCCTCAGCCACGCATGGGCGGGTGCTCTTCTTCTCGCCTTGACATTCACCTCCCATTCATAGAGTTATATTTTGGTCTGCTATTAGCCATCCCGAACAGCGGAGTTACGATGTTGGCAGACCATTTCGGGTTGCGAATAGCAATTCTGAACAATGGAGTTACGTTGTTTGCAAACCAGACTTGGAATTCTATAAATAGACCCAGTGGGCACCTTTGGAGAGGATCCAGTTCTTTTGGCTTCTTCCTCCTCGGGTTGTTTTGGTTGGCTGCGAGAGCCCTCCAAGGTTCCCAACTCAGCTTTGGCTTGGGAGGGGAAGCTCTCTAAGATCTTTCGGGTGTGTGGTAGGACCTCTATGTTGCAGCCCAGGGTCAGTTTTCTAGTTCTGAGTGTCTGGTCAAGCATTCTAGTTCGGGATAAGTAAGTGCAAGCTACTTCCTTGGGTCTGAACTCTCGTTGAGATCATGTTTTGATTTCAACAATCGGGAACTAAAGGTCTATGTCGACAAAGCAATTCATAGTGTTATACCCACTTTTTAGGACACCCCACAGGAGGAGCAACACCCTATACAGGAGGACAGTCAGGCCAGGGAGACAAGGCCTGATGCTACATTTCCTTTGTTATCGTCAATGATATATGTGAGGATTTTTGAGTGTTTGTTGTAGCCCTTTTTGGGCATTTTGTACTATGATATTGTATGAACTTTTGTAGCTTCCTATCATATTTTTTGTCTGGACTTAATTACTTATTATGGATTATCGCTTCTATAGTTTTCTATTATTGATGGGTTGACAATGTGATGTCGGTAATAGCCGACAGAACAAGCGTCTTGTTGTACAGGTTAACCCGTGTGTTGATACCACCATAAGGTAACTGGTCTGGACATAAGGCTCCTCTCGGTCGTGTTTTATATTACGAAAGGGGGGTTTTATAAATGGGATCAGCTTGCAATGATCATGAGATAAAGAATTTATTGCACAGTGGTGCCAACTTTACTCGATTATTCAGTTCGAGGGCAAACTAAATTAGTAGAAGCAGTGGTATGCTCATTTGTGATTCATACTAAGTATGTCCACATGTTATCCTATAATTAGCCAACCTAACCCTAAACATGTACTTTTGTGTGTATATCCCGGTACATATAGAGCTTGTGACAGGCACTCCTGTTCCTCCGATCCCTACTCCCTTCTAGCAGTCGGAACTGGGGCAGACCCTAACTGTGATTTTAGATGCCTTCAGGTCTCAGCAGGTCCCGGTGCAACAACAGGCCCCGGGCTCCAACTGGCTAAGCACCTTCCGAGCTCTCTCTCTGCCTGCTTATCACGGGACATAGTCGATTGTTCGTATGGAGGAGTAGTTGGATTCAGTGCAGGATTTGATGGTCAGGATCCGATGCCTAGCCAGCATGGTTGTTACGTTAGCAGTTTCCATCCTAGAATCACACACCAAGAGGTGGTGGAAGTCTCTTATGGGGTCCACTTTTGAAGGGCACATTTACACTAACATTAGTTAGAGTGAGTTCTCTGATGCTTTCCTAGACCACTTCATTCCCTCTATTGCTTGCGATGAACTCGAAGAAAGGTTCCTACAACTGAAGCAGGGATCCAAATCAGTTCTGGAGTACCAACGGAAATTTCAGTACCTTATCAAGTTTGTTGACTCATATGACTTGGATGATCGTGGTTATGCGAAGCGATTCTATAAGGGTTTGTGAGACCCCCTTAGGCATGCTCTCTTGTTTATAGTCGACTCGAGTCTTGCTCGGATTATAGAGATGGCAAAAAGATTGGAGGCAGACCACTTTGGGGTTTAGGCTACTAGAAAGAGACCAACAAAGGGTGTAATGGAAGCAGGACCCAGTAGGAGGAGACAGCTTACCAGGGGCAGAGGAGGAAACTAAATAGGAGGCGGCAGACATTTCCATCAGAATTTTAGGATGGAGCATACGACCCCACAGTTAGCACTGCCCCCACCGTAGTAGATTCAGGCATATCTGTAGCCTAGGGAGGCCTTTAGGGAATGTTGCTTCCATTGTCACCAACTGGTCCACATTCGGCGCTTCTGCCTGTAGTTGGTTGGGAATGTTCCAAATCATCTTGTATTCCCTCCAGCGGCTCAGCGAGGACGAGGATGTGGTCGAGGATGAGGACCACAAGGTAGGTGTACAACCCCGTATCCGGCGAGTGGGGACGGCAGGAGCCAGATTGGCCAGGACTAGCCCAGACCCCAGACGAGCCAAGTCTGCGGCGTTGAGTAGAGCACACTCAACGCCTTCGGCCATGGCGCCGAGTGAGGCGAGCTCGCTTGACGCCTTCAGCCGCAGCGTCGAGTGAGGTGAGTTTTGTCAACGCCTTTTACCTCGGCGTTGAGGGACATCCCGACACCCGTCAGTTCGCACTCGCCAGCTCGCACTCGCGGCAAACGAGTGAGGCAGGCCGAGGCTAAGCTCGCCTACTGCCGAGCCGAGACCTGCGAGTACCAGCTCCCTTGATACTCGCCGTCTTTGCCAAGTAGGGGCCATTGCAGGGTAGCTCGCCCCCTTCAGTGGTGATGTGTTTTCCATCCTTTTGCCCCTGCTGGCCTGCCCATAGCCCGTTAGAACAACGGAGTTTGGTTGTTGGCAGGCCAACCCAAGGGGTTTCCAGTAATTCCAGGCCGACAGAGGTTAGTTACTTGCAAACCATTTTCATAAATCTATAAATAGGATCCAAGGGGTACCTCAGAAGGCATGCTTACTTATCTCTCAGTCTTCTAGCGCTTTCTGAGGTACCTTAGCCCGACATTTGGCTAAGGAGGGGAAGCGCTCAGTGATATTCCGGGTTTGTGGTGGGACTTCCGCGTCGGGCCCTTGGTTTAGTCCTTTGCTCTTTCTTTCCTTTGTTGTTTTTTCTTGCAGGAGCGAAGTAGGTGCACGACCACCCCTTTCCCAAGGGTGGACTCCACAAGAGATCGATTTCCGGTTTCAACATTTTGGTGCGGTGAGCGTGAAAAGTGGTTAGCGCAGAAAACCTTCAACGAACTCAATGACTGGAGGAGAAGGGCAAGGATCGGACAGGACCGACTCGCCACCCCCTCCCCCTCTCGTGACGATGGGGATGTTCGAGGACTTTAGGCAGGAGGTATTCGGCCTTGTTCGATTCGCACTCAGCACGCGTGCCGAGTGCTCAACTCCAGTAATCCCGGTTCTCGCGGATACAGTACTCGGCGAGGCCGCTCCCGCCCGGCGAGCAGGGAAGGAGGTTGTCGAGGAAGGCCGGGGCGCCGAGCTCCCCGGGCGAGTGCTTTTCCCGGGCTCGGGAGGCTGCGATAGATTTGGCGAGTTGGGAGCGTGAGACCCTCCGGCTCGCCCAGTGGGGGGAGAGAGTCCCTTCAGCGAGCTGGTCTCCTCTGCACCAGTCCCAGATGGTTTCAGGAAGCCCGACATGTCCTACTACACCGGGAAGGGAGACCCGGTCCAACACATCCAATGGTTTGAGGATGTGGTCTCGATCCGGCAGATGTCGGATGGCTTTAAATGCAGGCTCTTCGCCATCACTCTGAAAGAGAAGGCCAGGGAGTCGTTCCACCAGCTGCCAGCCAGTTCCATCTACAGTTTCGAGGACCTCCGCCGGGGGTTCATGTTGAGGTTCACAACCTCGAAGAAGAGGAAGAGGGAGTCAGAGTCCCTATTCGGCATCAAGCAGGGAGTGGATGAGACCCTGGGGAGCTACGTCGATCGCTTCCAAGAGGAGGTCACCCAGGTTTAGGAGATGCCGGGCCACACTCTTATGATGGCCTTCACCCTGGGGCTGTAGCAGGGTTTCTTCCGAATGAAGTTGAAGAGGATTCCCCCCCTCTCCTATGAGGAGTTGATGGAGAGGGCGACGAGAGAAGTCAACGGGGAGGCATCGAACCCGGAGTTTGCCCGGAGGTTAGCCAAGTGGGCTATGGAGGAGGAGAGGCCTAGAGGAGGCAGAGGTCAGGAAGAAAGAAGAGTTGAGCCCCGATAGATGGAGAAGTCGCAGCAGCAGCCCAGTTGGGGGCGTCAGGAGCCGAATCAGCGGCTAGGGTGGAGGCTCGAATGGCAGGAGAGGGGGCGAGGAGAGGGTTCCGCGGAGGAGACAACCGCCAAGGAGGCCAGGGCCAGTTCTACCCTCTAGGTGGGAGGCAGGGCCATAGGCCCCCCCCCTCCTCGATCAAGAGGAGGCTATGGCCGTAGCCATGAGGGAAAGGAGAAGATCAGCGCGGAGGAGAAGAAGGGAGGTTAGGGTGGAGTTACCCTACTGTGACTTCCATCGGGAGGAAGGGCATGCCACGGCCACGTGCCCGGAGTTCCTCGAGATGAGAGGAAATAGGTAGCAGCAGCAACAGCAAGACCGCTAAGGGTTGCGGATTGAGGAGGTCCTCCCTCGGGCAGAGGAGGATAGGTGCGACCGGGCAGATGTGGGAACCCGAGGAGGGATCGGAGCAATCCATGGGGGGCGGGGATCGAGGCTTCCCGTAAGGCGAGCCTCCACACCAAGTAACGACGGAGCTTTGGCTCCACATCCCAGACCCCCGCCCCCAGAAGAAAGAATCACCTTCACGGTCAAGGACATGCCGGGTCACGAAGACCCCTTTTGCGATGCGCTGGTCACCCAGACGACCATCGAGGATTTCACCGTCTCTCGGATCCTCATCGACAACGGAAGCTCCGTCAACGTCATCTTCAAGAAGGCGTTTGACGCGATGAAGGTGGAGGCTAGAAAGGTGTTGGCCTCAGATGGGCCCCTGTTTGGCTTCTCGGGGGAGAGGAAGGAAGTCAAAGGAGGGGTAGGACTCCAAGTCTCTCTGGGGGGGGGCATTCCCGCAATTGCAAGTTTGTTATTGTGGATGCCCCTAGTAGCTACAAAGCCATCTTCGGGAGGCCCCTCATCAGCGCCTTCCGCTGCGTCCCCTCGTCCTTCCACCAATGCCTAAAGTTCAATGTTGAGGGGGTCCAGGTCCGGGTCTGCGGAGACCCTAAAATGACAAGGGAGTGCTATGTCACCGCCATAAACTCCATCTCATGGCAGGAGGGTGTCGGGGATATGGGGAGGAGGATGGAGGAGGCGGAGCAGGAGGCCGGCCAGGAGGAAATAGAAGTAGAGGAGACTAGCCCTCGGGAGGAGGAGACGAAGGAGGTTCAGGAGTCGGCCGAGGAGATGACCGTGGAAGAAGTCGAGGAGGAGATCCTCACCCCTGGAGGGGGAATGCTTAAGAATCGGGGGAGCAGTCTCGTATGGAGGCGGCGAAAGAGGTGGTGGAGATGGAGGTCCTCACTCTCGGAGGCAAGGTTGAGAAGGTCTGCGTCAGCGGAGGACTGACCCTGGAGGCTCAGGGCAGGGTGCTGGAGTCCATCCGGAAGAATGTGGATATTTTCACCTGGAGTGCCGCGGAGATGCCAGGGATCGACGCGGACGTGGCCTGCCATCGCCTCAACCTGAATCTGGAGGCTCGTCCCATCCAACTGAAGAAGACACCCACGACGGATAGGTTGGCCGAGCCAATCCGAGAGGAGGTGGTCAAGCTCCTCGAGGCCGGTTTTGTATCCGAGATTCAATACCCTAGTTGGGTCTCCAATGTTGTAATGGTTAAAAAAGGAGATGGCCGGTGGCGTATTTGTGTTGATTTCTCATTGCTTAATAAATCATGTCCCAAAGATTGTTACCCCTTGCCTCGGATCGACGCGCTGGTTGACTCAGCCGTTGGTTTCCCTGTAATGAGTTTTCTAGATGCATTTTCAGGTTATCACCAGATAAGGATGCACCCTCCCGACATCAAGGATGTCTCCTTCATCACTGGGGATGGGTACTACTGCTGCAAAATGATGCCCTTCGGGCTGAAAAACGCAAGCGCGACCTATCAAAAGATGATGGATAGGGTCTTCCGAGAGCAGGGGAAGAAACTTGGAGGTGTATGTTGACAACCTCATGATCAAGAGTCAGGATGTCGACTCTCACCTCCAGGATTTGGAGGAAACCTTCGTCACCCTGCGTAAATACAAGATGAGGTTGAACCCCTTGAAGTGCATCTTCGGGGCTAGTAGGGAGAAGTTCCTGGGACATCTCCTCACCCCCGCCGGCGTAGAACCCAACCCGAACAAGGTCCGAGCGATCATGGAACTAGGGTCACCACAGAATGCCAAAGAGGTGCAACGGTTGACAGGGAAGCTAGCAGGGTTAAGCAGGTTCCTCTCCCGGGCCAGAAATAAGTGCTCCCCTTTCTTCAAAACCTTGAGAGGAGGCTAGAAGTTCGAGTGGACCTCGGAGTGCGAGGAGGCATTCCAGACCCTAAAGAGGCAGCTGACTCAGTCCCCCCTGCTCTAGGGGCCAAAGGAGGGGGAGGACTTATTCTTGTATCTCGGGGTCGGGGCGGAGGCCCTTAGCTTAGTTTTGGTTCGGGAAGAGGGGAAGAAGCAACTCCCAATTTACTATGTGAGTAGGGTGCTGAGGAAGGCCAAGCTCCGTTATCCTATACTGGAGAAGCTGGCCTTTGCCCTGATCGTTTCGGCCCGGAGACTCCGACCTTACTTCCAGGTACACTCGATCCAGGTGGTGACTGACCACCCCCTCCGCAACATCTTCGAGGGGGTGGAGCATTCAGGCAGATTGGCTAAGTGGTCGGTGGAATTGAGCGAGTTTGACATCTCCTTTGTCCCTCACCTCTCGATCAGGGCCCAAGCAATGGCCGACTTCCTAGCTGACTACATAGTCGATGTGGCAATGGAGGAACTCACTCGCCCAGTCCCTTGGAGGGTCATGGTGGACGGCGCCTCAAGAAGGCATTCCCTGGGGGCAGGGGTCATCTTGGAAAGCCCCCAGGGGATAAGGATTGAGCAGACGGTAGTAATGCATTTTCCCATCACTAACAACCAGGCCGAGTATGAAGCTGTGATTGCATGTCTGCGCTTGGCCAGAGAATTGGGGGTAAATGACGTGGAGGTCCTCACTGACTCTATGGTAGTGTCTTCCCAAATTAACGGGGAGTTTGAGTCAAGGGAACCGACCCTACAGCTTTACTTTGCAAAGGTGAAAGTAATCATCGGCACCCTCCAGGCTTTTTCTATCCGGCACGTGCCCAGGGGGGAGAACGAACAGGTGGACCAACTGGCAAAGCACGGTCTCCGGGTGGGGGGTATCATCACAGATCTCTTCCGCTCATCCGTCCACGAGGGGGAACTGATGGAGGTGGAGCATCACCCCTCGTGGATGGACCCATTCGTGACCTTTTTGTCCACCGAGGAGTATCCTGAGGGGATGGACAGGAAGAAGCTCAAATACAATTCGGCATAATATCTCATGCGAGATGACCAGTTATACCGGAAGACCCTTTCAGGGATGTTGGCACGTTGCGTGGCCGAGGGGGAGGTCCCGAGGGTCTTGGAGGAGGTCCATTCTGGGGAGTGTGGAAGTCACTCTGGGACTCGGATGCTGGAAGGAAGAATCATCAGGTAAGTATATTTCTGGCCAACCCTGGGCCAAGATGCGACAAAGTTTGCAAAGGAGTGTCATAAGTGCCAGCTGTTCGCTCCCCTCAAGCTGCAACCTGCCCAACGTCTCAGAAGTATCACAGCCCCCTGACCATTTGCAATTTGGGGAATGGACTTGGTCGGGCTCTTCCCGCAGGCCAGCGGTCAGAGAAGGTTCCTGCTCGTGATGATTGATTATTTCTCTAAGTGGTTGGAGGTTAAGGCGCTGGCCAAAGTGACCTCCCATGTCGTCAGAAACTTTGTATGGGGTGAGATCATCTGTCGACACGGGTTACCCCAGGCCATTGTCATGGATAATGGCCCTCAGTTCGCCAGCGCCGAGTTCATTAGTTTTTGTGGACAGCTCAGGATCGATCTTAGATTTGCCTCGATTCATCACCCTAGGAGCAACGGGCAGATGGAGGCGGCAAACGAGATCATTGTTAATCTCCTCAAAAAGAAGGTAGAAAATTTGAGAGGAAGCTGGGTGGAGCAGCTCCCTTCGGTCCTCTGGGCCCTTAGAACCACGCCGAACACGGCCATGGGGGAGACTCTATTTAAACTCTCCCATGGATGCGAGGCAGTGCTACCGGTGGAGTTCGAGGTCCGGATGCCTCGGGTGACCGAGGCAGGAGAAGGCAAGGAAGGATGGAGGATCGAGAATGAGGAGGAGCTGCGACACTCACTTGATATGGTTGAAGAGCTACGGGACCTCTCTGCCCTCCGGCAAGAGGAGGTGAAGAGAAGAATGGCCAAATACTTTGACAAGCACGTCGGAGTCAAACAGTTCACGGAAGGAGACTTGATCTTAAGAAAGGTAGACGCCGCAGGAAGGTCAGCCACAGTGGGGAAGCTCAACCCCAATTGGGAAGGACAATATATAGTACAGGAGGTCCTGAGGTCGGGAGGGTATCATCTTCAGAATGCTGAAGGCGAGACCCTAGGTCTCACCTGGAGTGGTGACGACCTGAAGCATTTTTACCCCTGAGTCGTGTAAGTCGTGTGTTATGGAATAAATTTTTTTCCAGATTCTTATGCTCATCACATGTTTCGTGCAAGTGGAATACTGAGTCTGCCCTCGACCCCGAGCAGATCCCGCTGCCAGGCTCCCACCAAGCTGGCAGGGCTGGAAGCCACTCGGAGGAGTCCGCCTCAGACCCCGAGCAGATCCCGCTGTCATGCTCCCACGAAGCTGGCAGGGTTGGAAGTCACTCGTAGGAGTCTGGCCTCGACCCCGAGCAGATCCCGCTGCCAGGCTCCCACCAAGTTGGCGGGGCTGGAAGTCACTCAGAGGAGTTCGCCTTAGACCTCGAGTAGATCCCGCTGCCAGGCTCCCACCAAGATGACAGGGCTGGAAGTCACTTGGAGGAGTCTGGCCTCGACCCCGAGAAGATCCCGCTGTCAGGCTCCCACCAAGCTGGCAGGGCTGGAAGTCACTCGAGAGGAGTCGGCCTCAGACCCCGAGCAGATCCCGCTGTCAGGCTCCCACCAAGCTGGCAGGGCTGGAAGTCACTCGGAGGATTCCACCTCAGACCCCGAGCAGATCCCGCTGCTAGGCTCCCACCAAGCTGGCAGGGCTGGAAGTCACTCGGAGGAGTCTGGCCTCGAGCCCGAGTAGATCCCGCTGTCAGGCTCCCACCAAGCTGGCAGGGCTAGAAGTCACTCGGAGGAGTCTGCCTCAGACCCCGAGCAGATCCCGCTGTCAGGCTCCCACCATGCTGGAAGGGTTGGAAGTCACTCGGAGGAGTCTGGCCTCGACCCCGAGCAGATCCTGCTGCCAGGCTACCACCAAGTTGGCAGGGCTGGAAGTCACTCGGAGGAGTCCACCTCAGACCCCGAGCAGATCTCGCTGTCAGGCTCCCACCAAGCTGACAGGGCTGGATGTCACTCGGAGGAGTCTGCCCTCGACCCCGAGCAGATCCCGCTGCCAGGCTCTCACCAAGCTGGCAGGGCTGGAAGTCACTCGGAGAAGTCTGCCTCAGACCCCGAGCAGATCGCGCTGTCAGGCTCCCACCAAGCTGGCAGGGCTGGAAGTCACTCGGAGGAGTCTGGCCTCGACCCCAAGCAGATCCTACTATCAGGCTCCCACCAAGCTGGCAGGGCTGGAAGTCACTCGGAGGAGTCTGCCCTCGACCCCGAGCAGATCTCGCTGCCAGGCTCCCACCAAGCTAGCAGGGCTGGAAATCACTCGGAGGATTCTGCCCTCGACCCCGAGCAGATCCCGCTGCCAGGGTCCAACCAAGCTGGCAGGGCTGGAAGTCACTCGGAGGAGTCCGGCTCAGACCCCGAGCAGATCCCGCTGCCAGGCTCCCACCAAGCTAGCAGGCCTGGAAGTCACTCGGAGGAGTTTGCCCTCGACCCCGAGCACGTCCCGCTGCCAGGCTCCCGCCAAGCTGGCAGGGTTGGAAGTTGCTCGGGGGATGGGCCCGGAAGGCCCTCAACACCTGTCGGCAGGCGAGTCGAGCGCTTATATACGAATCAGGCGGTTATAGGCGAGTCGAGGCTCGCAGGCGAGTCGAGGCTCGCAAGCGAGTCGAGGACTCGCAGACGAGCTGAGTGCTCGCAGGCAAGGCGAGTACCCACCGGCGAGTCAAAACTCGCAGACTTAGCAACTACCAACACTCCCCGACTAACGGAAATAAAAGTTTTTAACCCGGCATACTCTTAATAGCGGCAAATTCGGTCAGATGTCACCAAACAAAAAAGAGGGGAAAGGGAAAAAATGTGCGTCATAGTAGTCAAATACCAAAGAAGATAGGAAAAATTTTATTGCAAAAGATGTAATCCATTACATATCTGGAACTCGCCTTCGCGAGGATACAAAAAAGAGGGGGAAAATGGAAAATAAAAAGGAACAAGAGATCCAGCATAGCTCTCGCCCTCCTCCCCATAAGCACGGCCTCCTTCGCCTCCACGCCCTGTGTCCTTGTGTGTGTCCTCGAACAGCGAGGCAAAGCTATCCTCTTTTTCGCCAGGTGGACTCGGCGGGTACAGGCCTGTCATGAGGTCACAAATCGGGACCTCCTCGCAACCGACCGCCAGTAACTCGGTGCCTCTCATGATGTCTAAGAGGCACTCAACGGACTCGATCAAAATAACCCGTAGCCGCTCCGTGACCTCCTTCTCGCCGAAAAACCGTGGCTGCCGGAAGGGGAAGAGAGGCTCGCCACCGCCCGCCGGGACAAGAAGCTCTGCCTGCCGAAGGAGCTCGGCGTGAAGCCCGCGGTTCTGCTCTTGCAACCGCCCCACCTTTGCCTCTAGCTGAGAGGCGCGAGCCCCCTGCTCGGCGACGTGCGTCCCCTGCTCGCCTAAGCGAACTTCCTGCTCGGCTAGGCGAGTCTGCAATCGGGCGACCTCCTCCTCCAGGCCAGAGGCGCGGTCCTGCAACTCGCGTGCAGCCTCGACATCCTGCGGACCCAAGACAGCGTCAGTATCAAAAAATCGTCTAAGTAAAAAAGGAGAGGGACGTCCGACGCTTACCAGCCCGCCCGCGGCCATTGCGAGTAGATCCTCGGCGATACCACACCGCCTCCCTGCGTCAGCGACCTGGTCCTTCTCAACATCGCGCTCCTGCTCGGCCTTTGACAGAACCCTGCTAAGGTTGAAGCTGCACCGCGCCATCATATGGTACAGCTCGAAAAACCTCAAATGAGCCCGAAGGCCCTCGCGACCCAGCTGACGAGGGGTCATGTGCTTGTAGGCATTGGCCCCATCGTGACCATAGAGGTCGAAGCCAAGCGCGTAGGCATGGCCGGTGGGAGGCTGGCGAGCACCCCAGGAAGGGTGGCAAGTGGAGATCGTGACTCGATGGGCCGCCTCGTCCCACTTGATCATCGGCTCGCCGACCGAATCTTTACATTTCTCCCCCATGCCGAAGTGGGGATGTTCTTTGGGCAGGCCCAACTCGCGGGGTGCGAATTCCCCTACGACGTTGGGAACCGGAGATTCGCGCTTTCGGCGATCCTTCCCGGACGTCTCCTATAGCGGGCTCCCCGGCGAGGCGTCCGAAGGGGTCTCGGGCAGGTCCATGAATTGGGGGGATCGCCTTCCCCCAGGGAGACGACCTTAGCCTTCTTTTTGCGGTCTGGGGGCCGGCGAGACGAGCCCAGTCCCCCAGGTGCCGGCCTCTTTTTGCTGGACGAAGGCCAAGACTTCGTCGCGTCATCTCGGCAGGCCAGCGCTGCCGCCCACGCGAGTTCGAGAGGGTCGTTGAAAAGACCCAGGTCTGCGAAGGGCGGATTCTCAGGGATGAGTCGCTCACCTACAGAAAAGACAGTTTAGCCAACTCTATCCCCGCCGAGCCCAGCAAAAGCGGAAGGAAATCCGAACATACCTTCACCAGGGAGGACATGGAGAAGGGAATCGAGGCCTCGGCGGAGGAAGGCGACCTCGAACTCTTTGTGGAGGAAGAATTTGTGGAGCTCGGCGTCGTTACCCGACACCGACGGGGGGCGGTACACCTCCTCGGCCTTCTGTTGGGGCGAGAAGGGGATGTTGCCGAGATTCGCCTTAAAAAAAACGATCTTGGTCATCCAATTATGATGCTTGTTCGCGACTTCGCGAACCTTGATGAGAGTACCACCGAAGAAGGTGACCCCGTCGGTAGTGGCCTTGTAAGAGAACAACTTACGAAAGACCAAACTTATGATGCTTATTCTTACCTAGTTGATGAAGAAGAGGGATCTCAAAATTTGGGTTTCACCAAAACGTAATGCATATAACTTTATTGACATGAGAAGAAGATCTAAGTTAGATGGTGGTGATGTCACTAGTCTTTTAGAATTACTTAAGGAATGTCAATTGCAGGATAATATGTTTTTCTTTGATGTTCAAGTTGATGACTTGAACATGTTGACAATTTTTTATGAATCGATGGTCAAGGCAAAATAGATTATGATTGTTTTGGCGATGTAATTACATTTAACACTACATATAGAATGAATAGGCATAATTTTGCATGTGCTCCGTTTGTGACAATAAATCATCATTAGAACAATATTGTTATTGCGATAACGTTCATATCTAAGGAACCATAAAAACATTCATATGACTTTGAATCGTTTCTAAAATTTGTTTTCGGCAAGCAACCTTTGACAATATATACAAATCATAATCAAGCAATGACTATAACAATTGAGAGAGTGTTGAGTCAAACACGATATTGCTTATGTCAATGACATATTGCTAAGAAAGCTCCTTCCAAAGTCCACTCATTCAATACAGATAGTAATAAACGTTCTATATTTTACACTTGTCTTAGCAAATGTGATACCGCTACGGAATTTGAAGAATATTGAGGTCGAATGATTGTTCTTGGGAACTTTCAAGAGAATAGATGGTTGAATGATATCTATAAAATAAAAGAATAGGTGACCACAACATTTAATAAAAATGTTCTTGACATGATATTTTGTCTACTCAGAGGAGCGAATCCATAAAAAAGGTATATCATGCAATTACAAAGGCTTCTTCTTCTTTGGTTGGTGTTTTCTACAAATGGAGAATGATATTGTTGAGGTCAAGAAATTCCCAACCTCAGGATTCGGATCAAGGCCGCCTAAGGTTAACAGTTCAGAGGTAAAGCCAGATGGCTAGGATGACTACGATGAAGAATTAGGGCAAACAAGACCCCATATGTTGCGACAGGAATGTCCCAGCACGTACCCGGATGCTCTAAAGGAGCAGCCCCTTCTCAATCAAAAGTGGCCAAACTAGGTACGAGGGAGACTAGCTGACGACTAAGTCAAGACGACGACGACCTCTCCTGAGGAAAAAGAGTCCAAAGGCTCGGCTAGTATCCGGAAAGAAGAACTCGCGAGTATCCTGCAGAGGATTATCGGTGTCTCTCCTCGTACCACTGAGGTCCTATTTATTGGCAAATCCAAGGAGGGGGGGTCATATTTATACCCTACCCCCTAGCGACTTCCAAAGGAACTCGCGTGGGCTGGGCAAGTATCTCGCCTAGTCGCCTACCTGGCGAGTATGCGAGGGGAGCTCGCCATACTCACACAGGCCTTCTGCGGTTTTGCGCGCTGACTTTGACTTCTGTCTTGACTTGTTGATCTTGACTTCTGCTGACCTGGTTGTGGTATGACCCATCCTCGACGAATACGGGTTGTACACAATCCCCACTCTTTTTGAGCGACGCAGGAGCTCGGAAAGAATCATCCAACACTTATTCAGCAAGCTGCTATGCCGAGCATCTGAGTTGCTCGTTCTTGACGCCTGTCTGTCGAACTCTATAAATAGGGGGGCCTAGTTTTTGAGGCGGATCTCTTGAGCTCGCACACTATGTCGAACGCCAACGAGAAACTTCTTCAGGACAACCTTGCAGCTTTGTCCGGATTTCTCGGCACCGCCCGCCGCAAATCAACCCCAATGGAGTGGCGATCATTATGGGGTTTCTTTGCTATCTGCGGGAAGAGAGGGTCGCCTTCGACCTCTCGGTTTTCCGCAAGATATTCGCCTTCGCTGCGACCGCCGAGGGGGTCGTTTACTTTAGTAACCATGTCTCCACCTTAGTGGGGACGACGAATAAGGTCCACCGATGGAGCGAGCAGCTGGTCGTCGTCCAAGGCGATTTCGCGGGCATTTTGGGAAGGCCGCACCAACCCGCCGATGTCGCCTTCCTCCCGCCGATCTTGGAAGGTTTGTGAGCAGCTGTTCGAGTCCTTCCGAGGTCGTCATTTTGACGTCATCCACTGGCGGCTCAACGTTAATGTGCTCTCGAGATTCATCCTTGTGAGGGTAAGAAGCTTGAGCGAGAATTAAAATTATTCGCATGCTCGTCCGTATTCCTTGGATACTCGGGTACTAATACTTTG